>JABUQX010011804.1:7500-12817 GCA_015478945.1 Trachelipus rathkii | reverse complement strand
GATATTTGCCCAGTTAGCAGCTGGCTTTTTGACTGGCATGGCCTCATGAGGCTTCACAAAGCCATCACCCAGCCATCAAGCCAGCCACTCAGGTTGGCTGAACTGAACACCGATCTCGTAACATAGAACTTTCCCATATATAGCAATGGGGCTATGGGTGGTTGGCAGCAGCAGGCATATACATATGGCTGCTGGGCAGCAGGCTACATATATATATATATATATATATATATATATATATATATATATATATATATATATATATATATATATATATATATATATATATATAACTATTCCTTAAACCCTTTGAGCTATCCATTTTCGAATTAACACTTATAGGTTACTGCGTTAATTTTACCCTTAACTTCATATTTATATCATAGCTATCCTTAATATAATTCTCAATGTCCGTTTATCCCAAAAATCCCATATATAAATTTTACGACACTTTTTCCTAACTCCTCACAATTTTAATAATGTCACTTAATTTACAAGTATCAAATTCCTAACGATTTACGTTTAACACTTTTATATCCTAGTCAAAATCTTGAACTTATTGAGTTTAATCAAACAGCACATCATAAACTTTGTTAATCCTTTTAAATTTTAGTCTTTCGTAAATTTTATTTTATATTTACTATACTTACCAAGATTTTGGGGCAAATATGCTTCCTTTTTTTTACAAAGCTGCTATAGTCACAAATTATTGTGGAAATCCTCGGAGCTTAACACTTTTTTAACCTTATTTTAACCACGACTGTTCGCCTGAGTTTCAAAAGAATCAATGAATTTTATTTTATGCTCGGGAACAGTTGTCTGCTTCCTAAAATTAGGAGGTTTATTAAATTCACGACACCAGTCGTCCGACTCATGACAATACTTTATAGGACAGTGACAATAACATGGTGGATTCCTCCCCAGAACCGTAAGTTGATAGAGTGTGAGGCCAAGGTGCAGCCAAAGGGTCTCACAGTAGGGTTCGGAGGTTCGGCGATGGAAACACACAATGTTGGCACGTACGGCTACGGCCGCGGGGGGTGTCGGGTCTGTCTCAATACCGTGTATGACCCACTTTCTGGCATCGGATGACTGCCTGACACCGTCCTGGCATGCTCTTGATGAGTGGGCGAATGTCCGGGACAGTGATTTGATTCTATACGTCGTGCAGTGCCTGTCGAAGGACCGAGAGGGTCTGTGGAGGTGGTTGCAGCTGTCGGATCTGACGTTTCAGGATATCCCACAAATGATTGATTGGGCTGAGGTTCAAATTGCGGCTGGCCACTCCAACGCTGCAATTTGAACCGTCCTAAGGTAGGTAGTCGTTCACACATTGTTCTTTGTCTGGTCTTGCATTATCATATGCAATAGGATGAAATACCGGATGAAGGGGGCATATGGCACGACATACTCGAGGATGTCTGGTGATATACCTACGGCTGTAAGATTGCGCCTACATCGAAGATGCAACTGTAGCCCTGACAGAAGAGATACTCCCAGACCACATGACCGACCTTACCTCCAAACGGCATGGGCACCTGCAGCACAATGCGTTGCGCGAACCTTTCCGTCGGTATTACTCTGCTAACGCCTGTCCGGAAGCGTACAGAGCACACTTTCGACTCGTCTGTAAATAGCACCTTGCTCAACCGTCGACCGTCCAATGGATGTGCGTTCTCGGTCAAATGCCAGCCGCGCCCCCGATATGCCGTTATGTGTGGTGACCCAGCGGTGTCACTGAGGCCGGTAATCACCATGTTCCGCAAGGCATCGACGTACCGGCCGGGCCGCTCATCACCCTGGTATATGTACCTCCGCCAACTGTGGTCTGCAGATGTCGCCAGTGGAGCTCGTAATGCACGCAGACATATAATCTGGTCTTCCAAAGGTGCCAGCCTTGGGCCTACCTTGTCCTCGCCGGCATCATGTATCAGAGTTTCTCGGTACCGTTGACCACCTGCAATCGCTGTGCGGCGGGGCTATTAATCGAACCGTCGCGACCGTGCGCCTGGCCTCCCATGTCCTTCGGCATGAGTCTTGCTATCTACACGTACTGATCTCTTGACAGTTGACGCACCATTCTCCATGTTTATCGGAGTCGCTCTGTACGTGAATGATCCCTCGATCGACCATATCCCTGCCATAACATACCCCACCTCCCAGGTCTAGTTACGTGGTTTCTTTTTGTTTTCTAAATTTATGGCGGTGACGCCCTATCACCGCAGCGAATTCTGCTGGGTCATTACGATAGTTATATTGATGCTGTGATCTTGTGTTGGTATGAGGTTTCATGGGTTAGGGGGCCTTCCCTGCTCCTTGCGAATGACATTTTCAATCCCTAGTGGTGCGTTATTTTTTGATCGATAGTATATGCGATATTATGTTGTTGCAAGCAGGCTATATGTGGCGCGATATTATTATACATATTATATTATACTGAGCAGTTATATATATATATATATATTATATATATATATACATATACATATATATTATCAGATGACTCCCTACACCTCGGGCCGCTCAGGCTTTCAGCCCGAGTTATCACTATTATATAAACGTGATCGATCCCTTTCTCTCTTCAAATTTCATAAAGATACTATAAAATTCTCTTATTTTTAGCAAGCGAAAATTGGCCATATATGAAAGAAAATATTACATAATAAATATAAAAGATTATTTAAAATATAAACAAAAAGTGTAAGAATCGTTGCCTTTGAATAATGGTATTTTAAAATCATTTATAAAACGTGACTGCCCCACTCACCCGAAATAGTATAGTTAAAAATTTTTAGACAATGTGCACTATACACATTCGCGAATTTAATTTTTTTATTACAAGTTGTTGTTTTTTTTATAGGAATCTAATAAAACACTTGTTTTATTTAAATAAAAAAATTAAAATAAACATTTATTTGTCTTAATGCACATTTCAGATACCAAAAATTAATATTTAAATTTCTAGTTTACTCAATAAAAACCTAACTTAAAATACTATAGTTAATTATAGAATTTAATTTTGAATTAAAGAAAACTTCCTTAATTAGCAACAACTAGTGAATAATAATAATGTGAATATAACTTGGTAAGTTTATATATATATATATTGTTGGTTATTATTGCTATAAATATATATATATAGAAAGAGTTATAAGAGAATATATATATTATTATTGTTGTTATATTATATGCTATATATATATATATTATTATTGGTTATTATTGGTTATTTATTACTATTATTATGTTGGTTATTATTATTAGAGAGAGATAGGTATATATATATATATATCCTAATAGTAAAGTTATTGGAGTCGCCACTGATATATATATTATACATATATATTATACATATGTGCCATATTACAGAGTTGGGAAGAAGAGCAGCATGTATATACATATTAGTTGTTATATATATATTATTAGTTAGTTATTATATATATATATATATATATACATTATTATTATATAATATATATATTATTACATATATTATATATATATGGAGAGTTATATATATATATATATTACTATATTATTATTGTTATATATTATGCGTATAATATATATATAATACAATATATATACGCTGGTTGCTGCTGCGTTAAGGTACATGTTACATATGCTACATACATATACATATATTAAGGTTGTGGCACATACTGTTGTTAAGAGCATGTTGTTGCGCGATATTATACAGCGGCAGGCTACGTTGTTGCTACTACTGGGCGCATGGTACGCAGGCTGCCACGCTACGGCTGGCTGGTTGCTGGCTGCGGGCTGGGCGCGGCTATTATGCGCGGCTATACATATTGTTGGTGCCTACGCAGCAGCAGCGCATGCTGCCGCCGCTGGCCGCCTGGCGCAGCGCTGGGTTAAGGCTGGGTTGCCATTGTTACATACATGGCTGGGCTATAAGGCGCGTGCTGGGCATACATTATTACATTATGCGCATTGGTTGGCTGCGCTATTGCATTGCTGCTGCTGGCAATGGCTACATTGGCGCCACATATACACAGCTATGTTACATATATATTACATTATTATTACAGCATATATTGGTTATTATTACATTGGTTACTATATAGAAAGAAATAGAAGAATATATTACATATTATTATTATTATTATATTGTTATGTTGCTATGTTATGTTATTATGCATGTTATTATACATGTTATTATTATTATGTTATTGCTTGGTTATTATTTTTACAAATAATATATAGCTATACATATGTTATATATATTATATATATGTTTATTATTGGTTGCTAATATATATATATTACATATACATATATATATTATTGTTATATTAAAATTAAAGGTTTGTTATATACATATATATACATATATATATATTATGCTTGAGCAGCGTAAAAAGGAAAGAAAATGTTTTAAAGTGAAATTCTAAAATGAAAATGAAATCAGAAACTGTTGATATATATATATATACATAGTTATATTATTATGTTATATGTTATTAGAGTATATATATATATATATATATATATATATATATATTATATATATAAGTTATATATATATATATATATATATTACATATTGTTATTATTATTATATATATAAGTAGTTGTATTGTTTATTGGCTAAGTTATATATATATGCTAGATATATATATATATATATATATGTTACTATATGTTATTATATATATATTATTATAGTAATATATATATATATATTATGCTACATATTTATGGTTATATATATATATATATATATTATATTATATATATATTATTGTTATATATATATATATATATATGTATATATTAATGGCAAAAGCTACTTAACGCCCACACAATGGAACGGGAGCCTCGATCAAAAAAATTTTCACAGGTAGCCCCTGTGATACATAAATAGACGTTTAGGGTCGAAATAAAAAAAAAAATATATATCAAAAACTACAATAGCTACAATAGCAACACATTTTTGGAATCCTGGTAAATTTTAGTAAGGAAAATGTAAAAGAAAAAATTGTTAATAATTATAGTCATATGAGGAGAAAGCCTATTTAAGACCTTTTATAAGGTTGCTCGTTAAAATAAATAGACTTTCTAGTATAGTTTTGTTTTACTTTTTTTTTAACTAAAGAATACCCCAAGGGTATATCTCACCGATGGCATGGCAGGAGTCGGGGTCTTCTCGGCCTTCCAAATCGCCGGTAGGACTATTTCCCTCCGGGAAGGGCTCCGAACCTTTGGTCTTTTTTTGTATTTTGGGTGTCGCGGTTCTCCGCCCCTACGGTGAAAACGTGGTCCCCCTGTGTTCCCGTCGGCTCGAAGCCTCCCT
>JABUQX010011804.1:0-2500 GCA_015478945.1 Trachelipus rathkii | reverse complement strand
TATAGATATATGATATATATATATACTATATATATATATAAATATATATATATATGTAAATATATAATAATATATAATAATATAATATATATATATATAATATATATATAGAATAATATATATATATATATATATATATATATATATATATATATTATAATATATTTATATAGTATATATATAAAAGTGCCTGTGCGCTAAAACGTATAAAAACTAATTATCCGCTATCCGCCCATATCAGCAATCACGGATAGTAATTTTAACTACTCGCATCCGCACCGCGATTGGAAAAATCACTATCAGCTAAACCTCTAATATATATATATATATATATATATATATCTTATATATATATATATAATATATATATATATTATAATATATATATATATATATATATATATATATATAATATATACTGTATATATATATAGATATATATATATATATATATATATTATATATATATATATATATAATATAGGTTATATATATATATAAAGAATTATATATATATATATATATTTAATATATATATATATATATTATATCATATATATATTTTATATATAGTAATATATATATATATATATATATATATATATATATATATATATATATATATATATATATATATATATATATATATATATATATATATATATATATATTTATATAAAAACACAATATATATATATATATATATATATATATATATATATATAATATATAATTATAATATATAATATTATATAATATATATATATATATAGTAGTAAGGAGGGCACAACTAACCGCCAAACTGACAACCGGAAGTTGCAACCGGAAGTGCACATGTTGGCAAGGCAACCCATTTTGCAACATCCTTTTCAAGCTTGACGTGTCAAGGTTAGGGTTTTTAAGGTCGGTGAGACCGAATTTAAGGTCTGGAAGACCGACTTCCGAGGTTTTGAGCCTGAACTCAAGGATTTTAACCCCAAAAGTGGGGGCGGAGCCCCCCAAAGGGTTTTTTTTGGTTCCTAGAAGGTTTTAAATAATTGGTAGATCATTTTTGATGGTTTCAATCGATTTATCGATGTTTTTTACCCCTATATCGATGTTTAAATCGTCTTTCTACGTGCTCTGGTTGACTGAAAAATATAATCGAAAGAAAATTATTAATAACATTCGTTCGATATATCGCTGTAGTTAAAGTGTAATATTCAAACATACTTGTTCCCCTTCTTTATCGGTACATACATCACATATCATCTGTCATACCAGTAAATAAGGAAGCAATTCTATTATTCTTCTTCCTTTATCATCGTAACCTTTATCTTCCTGGTATGTCTCAATATCGTAGTAACATGTATAAACCTCTGAGCCAGTATCTTTCTTACCATCCTTCTTCTTATTTTTCTTTTTCTTCATGTAACATATATGATATTCGTCTTCCTTAGGCTCATATTTTTCTTTACATATAGTACAATAAGCTTTTGTGCAGTCGTGTTTGAAACTACCATAGCGATCAGCCTTTATTTGTTCAAGGCAGAGTTTACAAATCTTAATTTTCTTACACGTATTATTATCTTGGTGTTTTTTATAGCAATCGGAATTATAAAATTCACGATTACATTCATTACACTCATGGAATATACCATCGTGATCGAATGAACCTTGACACTTATCATCTAGACATTGTCTACATCCGTAATGTTCACAATCTAATTTATGTGCTATATTATTACTATTGAATGTGTAGCAATAAGTGCAAAAGATGCCATTCCTATATGCTCCGTGTTTTTTGGTATTCTCAAAACATAACTTTAACTTATCTTCTGTTACAGCATAGTAATGATTAACTCCATCATGACCGATAATGTATAAAGGATCGTCTCTGTTCTCATTAGAGGGATTATAAAGTATTTTTACTCCGTTACCTTCAGGGCCAAATACGACTATACGGCATTTTTCGATATTCTCGATTTTTTCAAAGTCAGTTACTATGAAAGAATCTGTATATTCCATACCACATTTTTTAGCTAATGTTTTTGCAGCTTTCTCGATTGTATATGAATGAATACCTTTCGATTCTACACATTCACGAGCTATTTTCCTAAAGAGGACAACAGCTTTGAAAGCACAACCTACAGCGCCTTCCTCTAGATGAACTTTACTAATGTAACGATGTTTGAAACTAAGATTTTGTAGCTCGAATGCATCAGTTTTACAGTCATTACCTTTTCCTTTTGCTATCATGAACACGGTAGCTGCTACTTTGAATTTGGTAAAGGTTGCCTTGTCACCTGATTGGAACGAACCTTCCAAGCGTCTCATCATCTCTTTCACAGCAATAATGTCTAATATATATCTATAACTGATGTTGACATAATATTTCCGGTCAGGTGACTGATCATCACCGAACGTGAAATTGATTCCAACCCTCATACGTGTACTATCATAGTCTAAGTCTTTTAATACAACATCAACAACTTCACCAACAACCATTTCGAATGACGCT
>JABUQX010011803.1:0-10339 GCA_015478945.1 Trachelipus rathkii | reverse complement strand
CACTCACCAACGAAGGGCCATAATGTCGTCCCTCCAGCAGACAAAATACTGCCTTCCCCTTCCCCTCTCAGGCTATCACGCGCTCAAGACAAGTGAACCCTGGCGACGAGAGCCCTGTGCATACTCTCTAAAACAAAAAAAAACAAGAAAACTCATTTGGAATTTTACCAATAATTTCTTATATCGTTTATGAAATATTGATAAAATGGGGATTGCAGTTCTCAAAGCCAATCTACTTCTTAGAAATTTTCTTCCCTTATTAATTATATCTTAACATTCTACCCATTCTCAACATTTTACAGCCCATTAATAAACTATAATGCAACCCAAACAAAAATCTACTAATTTCTACATAGAAGAATAGTGCTAATAGTGGTAAATAGTGCGTTTTGGTTGACGGGTATTATTTGGCTCCACCTGCGCCAAAGGATTAACCCCACATTGACGAATGCCATTATGAGGTCGTCGCATTGTCCCGTGAACTCTTAAGTGGCTTTCTGAATTCGCGACGACTGTTCGCACTAAAAGAATAAAGGCGGTATAAGCTGACTTCTTTTCGTACTTTCGTCAATTCTTCTACATTTCTGTTTTCTAGTGCTTGCTTCCACCTAACCCCAGTCTTTGGGAGAGAAGATGGGTGATGATGATGATGATGATATGATGATGATGTTGATATATATATAATTATTATAATATATATAATATATAATATATAATATATTAATATATATATATATAATATACTATATATTATATAATATATATATAGTAATATATATATATATATATATATATTATATATGTATATAATATATATAGGGCAGTAGCAAAAAAAAATTTCGGGGTGTTTATTAGAATATCAATATATATATATATAATATTATATATATTATATATTATATATAGATATATATATTATATATATATAATATATATATAATATATATATATATATATATATATATATATATATATTATATATATATAGATATATATATATATATATATATATATATATATATATATATATATATATATATATATATATATATTATATATATAATTATTATAATATATATATATATATATATATATATATATATATATATATATATATATATATATATATTATATATAGTATATATATATATTATATATTCATTAATATATATATATATATGGCAAAAAAAAAATTTCGGGGTGTTTTAGATTAAGAAATAAATATATATAATATTAATAATATAATATAATATATATATATATATATATAAATATATATATAATATATTAATATATATATATATATATATATATATATAATATAATATACTATAATAATAGTATAATATATTAATCTACTTCAATAAAGGAATAAAATAAGAACATTAATAATAATCTGAAAATGAAAAAAAAGATAATTTTATTCATAAAAAATTCTAATTTGATCTCTTAACAGCAAAATGATGGATAACTTCCTCCGTTTATATTTGAAGCTATGATGAACACTCATTTAAGCCAGTTCTGCTAGATTTCTTCTCATTGTGAATTGAAAATTTGCTTTGAGCCTGCAGAGTAGTTGAAATATTGTTGGATTTCACATTTTGATTGAGGTAAATGCTAAAATCCTTAAATCTAAATATGACTGCAAATATCAATTTTATTTCTAAAATTAGCAAAATTTTGATTAGATATCGATGTAAGTAACTTTATAAAAATTAGTAAGTATGGATCTTTGATTCGCCAAATTTCTCTCTAACTGGTTTGAAAAATCATCAAGAAATAGAATTGGAATTGCCCTATATCTTTTCATTTTAAATTGATTCTCACAAGAGCATTATAATTTCTTCATTAACAGAAACAGAAATTCTGTTGCAACTTCAAAAGGTTGAAAAATGTTCTTGATGTTTGCTTGATAAACCCCTTCTAACAAACATCACTATTCCAATATGATCTAAACAGGGCTGTCACTAATATGGCGAATGCAATGTATTACATAAATAAAGAGTGTTTGAGAATAAAGCTAAAGACATTAAATAAATAAACTTATAGCAAAATTGCTTTTGCTTAAAGACTTAAAAAGATCAAGTTTTTTTTTTATTAAAAGGTACTTTTGCAAATAAAAGCTCCTCTTAAGCTAAAACAATGCTTTAAAAATTTCATTAGGTCGTAACAATCCAACGAAATTTTCCACCTACCTTGTGTCGCCATTCGTGAGGCCTTTGCCATTTGTATGTCTGGGAAAATCATTTCTTTTTTTTCTTTAAAAATAGTAGTCGGCCTTGGTAATTAAAATAGCATATATTTGCATTCGATGTGCCATAAATTTAAATAGTTGGTTACTCACATGAATTGTGAACAGATGAAATCTTAACTGCCGCTGATATTTTGACAGCATTAAAAATCTAAAACATCTCTTCATTGCTTTTACCCATCATATCGTTGTCCAACAAAAGTTAATATTATATCCAAAGTTCTTTATATATCTCAATAGAGATAGAAACAAAAACCCAATTTAGGCAACAGGACCTATCGAGACTGTCCCAGTCAAATAAATATTATCAAATACATACCCATGCGACAAACACAACCTACACCACACCTAAGGCCTGTCAATTTCCTAAGCAAAGGTCAATATTATACTATACTCCAACATACTTACCCAAAAGTAAATCTTTACAAGGTTCATGCTAACCACTAATAAAGCTTTAATAATTATTTTACTAGTAGCTGCAACATGCGGTTGACTTATAATAAAACTAACTTAAAAACCCGCCATCTTGCTACTCAGAATAACGATATGATGCACAAACCAATCCATATACCTATCCAATCCTTTCTTTAATGTGCAAGTGATCACACTAAACAAACTCCTGCGGGAAACCATTCAAAAATTTTTAAACACTATTACAGAATGAATCAAAGTTACACGTCTTCCTACATTTCTTATTGTTCCCCAGAAAAAACTGTCAGAGTGAAAATTTTATAGACTGTATCATGTTCCTATTGACTGAGAGAATTTAAGGGACCATAATGCATATGCGGGACGAGTCTGGCAGTTGGAGCGAGAGAGAGGATGCGATTCGAGAGGTGTGGAGTTGTTTCGGAGAGTGGAGAACCGGGATGAAGATGAAAATTCAAAACAGCTATATAACAGTAACCCGGAGTGAAATGATGTGAGGGGATGAGAATGATAGTAAGAGAGGAGAGATGAATGCAGTAAATACTACAATTATCATCGGAGGGTGTTTAAACAAGTAAGTGGAGGAATGAAGAATAGATAGGCGAAGAAGGAAAAGTCAGATTATTTAACACTTAGTGTTGAACGAACTTAGTAACAAAACTATAAAAACATTTAACCAACTATCTAAAGAACTATAACCTAACTTACGTAAACTTATAACTAATTAGTAAACCAAACTTAGGTAAACCATCTTTAATGTAAACTTAAGCTTACTTAACGGAACTACGTTAACTAATTAGCGTTAATCAAAGTTAACAACTAGTAACCAATTAGTTAACGAACTGTTAAAACTTATAGGGTTTAAAAACTTAGTAACGCGAACTTAGGTAACTTACTTAGTAAAAACTTAATAGCGTTAATGGAACTTGTAATGAACTTAGTTAACGAACTTAGTAACGAACTTGATAGGAACCTTAGGTAACGTAACTTAATTGAACTAACTTAGGTTAAACTTAAACTTAGTTAAAGCAACTAGGTAACGGAACTTAGTTTACGAACTTGAGGTTAACGAACTTAGGTTAAAACTTATATTAGGTTAACGAACATAGGTAACTTACTTAGGAACGGAACTGGGTTAAGGAACTAGGTTAAACGTAACTTAGTAACGGAACTTGGGAACGGAAACTTAGTTAAACGGAACTTAGTTAACTTAAACTTAGTCTTAACGGAACTTATGTAACTAACTTAGGTAACGGAAACTTAGTTAACTTAATTAGGTTAACGAACTTCAGGTAACGCCGAACTAGGCTTAACAACACTTAGAGTTAACAGAACTTAGTATCTAACGCGAACTTAGTTAACGAACTAGGTTAACGAACTTGCGTTAATGAACTTAGCTTAACGGAACTGAGGTTAACGGAACTAGTAAAGAAACTTAGTTATTAACTTAGGTTAACTTTACTTAGGTTAACTTAACTTAGTTAACCTAAACTTGGTTAACGAACTTAGGTTAACTTAACATAGGTTAACGGGAACTCAGGTTAACGGAACTTAGGTTAACTTCAACCTACGTTAAACGCGAAACTAGTTAACGAACTTAGGTTACTTAACTTAAGAGAAACGTAACTAGGTTAACGAACTAGGTTTACCTTAACTTAGTTAACGAACTTAGCGTTAACTTATATTTAGCGTAAACAACTTAGTGAACGGAAGTAGGTTAACGAACTTATTTTAACTTAACAGGTTAACTTAACTTATTACGTTAACGGAACTTAGGTTAACGAACTAGTTGTACAAACACTTAGGTTAACGAACTTAGACGAACTTAGCGTAACGGAACTTAAGGATTAACGGAACTTAGGTTAAAAGAACTTTTAACCGAACTTAGGTTAACGGAACTAGGGTTAACAACTTAGGTTAAAGGAACTTAGGTTATCTTAACTTAGGTAAACTTAAACTTTAGTTAACTAACTAGGTTAACTAACTTAGGTTAAACTAAATCTTAGGTTACGGAACTTGGGTTAACGGAACTTAGTAACGGAACTTAGGTTATCTTAACCTAGGTTAACGGGAACTTAGGTTTAACCGAAAACTTAGCTACGTAAACCGAACTTAGTAAAGAACGTAGTAACGGAACCTTAGGTTAAGGAATTAGTTAACTTAACTTAGCCGTAACATTAACTTAGGTAACTTAACTTAGGTTAACGGATCTTAGGTTTAACTTAACTTAGTTAACTTAACTTAGTTAACTTAACTTAACGGTTAACTTAACTTAGGTAAACGGAACTTAGGTTAACTTAACTTAGGTTAACGTAACTTAGCGTTAACGGGAACTTGGGTTAACGAACTTAGGTTCAACGGAACTTAGGTAACGGAACTTAGGTTAACTAAACTTAGGTTAACGGAACTTTAGGTTAACTTATATTACTTAACGGAACTTAGTTAACTTACTAGTACGGAAACTTAGGTTAACGAAATTTGAGGTTAACGGAACAGTTAACGGAACTTAGCTGGTTAACGGAACCTTAGGTTAACGGACTTAGGTTAACTTTAACTTAGGTAACGGAACTTAGGTTAAACTTAACTTAGGTTAAAGAACGTATCTGTACGCGAAACTTAGTGTTTGCTGGAACTTAGGTAACGAACTTAGTTAATTATATTTAGGTAACGTTAGTTAGGTTAGGTTGGTAGTAGTTATTATTATTAGGTTAGGTTAAGTTATTAGGTTAGGTTAGGTTAAGTAGGTAGGCTTAGTTAGGTTAACTTAAACTTAGGCTTTTAAAGAAACTTAGTTACCGAAACTTAGTTAACGGAACTTATGTTAACGAAAACTTAGTAACTTAAACTTAGGTAACTTAACTTTAGGTAATGGAACTTAACTTAGACTGTTAACGGAACTTAGGTAACAGCAACTTAGTTAACGGAAACTTAGGTAACGAACTTAGGCTTACGGATTAGGTTAACGAACTGGTTAAACAAACTTAGGTTAACCTTAATTAGGCAGTTAACGGAATTAAGTGTTAACGGAACTTAGGTTACGAACTTAGGGTAACTTAACTTAGGTTAAAGGAACGAGTTAACGGAAATTAGGTTAACGGAACTTAGGATTATTAACTTAGTTAAACTAACTTTAGGGGTAACGGAACTATAGGTTAACGTTAACTAGTTTACAGGAACGTAGCGTTAACGGAACTTAGTTAAGGAACGTTACTTAACGGAACTTAGATTAACGACTTAGGTTAAATTAACTTAGGTTAACTTAACTAAGGTTAACGAACTTAACCTAGGTAACGGAACTTAGGTTAACGAACTTATAAGTTAAATTAACTTAGGTTAACAACTGTAGTTAACTGTAATATTGGTTAAAGGCACCTTAGGTTAACTTATATAGCGTTAACGGACCTTAGGTTAACGGAACTTAGGTTAACGGAACTTTAGGTTAACGGAACATAGGTTAACGGGAACTTAGGTTAACGGAAACTTAGTTAACTTACATAAGTTAACGGAATTAGTGTTAACGGAACTTAGGATTAAACTTAACTTAGAGGTTAACGGAACTTAGAGTTAACGAAACTTGTAGGGTTAACCTTAACTCAGAGTGTAACTTACACTTAGAGTAACTAACTAGTGTCTACGGAATTAGGTTAACGTAACTTAGGTTAAGGAACCTTAGTTAACGGAACTTAGGCTTAAGCGGCACACTAAGGGTTAACGCTGGCAACTCTAGGTTAACGAAATGTCAAGGTTAACGGAAACTTGTCGTAACGGAACTTAGGTAACGGAACCTCTGTTACGGAAAACTTAGGTACCGGAAGCTTAGGTTAACTTAATTAGGTTAACGGAACTTAGGCTAACTAACTTAGGTTAAAGGAACGCTAGGATACGGAACTATATAGGTTACGGAACTTAGTTAACGGAACTTGGTATAACGGAAAACTTAGGTTAACTAACTATAGCGAACGGATATTAAGGTCTAAACTTAACTTAGGTTAACGGAACTTAGGTTAACGGGACTCTTAGGTTACGAAACTTAGGTTAATGAACGTTAGGTACATTTAATTAGGGTTAACGGACTATAGCGTTACTTTAACTGATAGTAACGGAATCTCTAGGTTAACGAACTTACGGTTAAACGGGAACTTAGATAAACGGAACTTAGATTAACTTATATAGGTTAACGAACTTTAGGTTTAACTTAAACTTAGTGGTTAACGAACCTAGGTTAACGGAACTTTAGGTTAACGGAACTTAGGTTTAAATGGAACTATAGGGACCGAACTTAGGTTAACGGAACTTTAGTTAACACTTAACTTTAGGTTTACGGGAATTAGGTTAACTTAATATTAGGTAACGGACCGTTAGTTAACTTATATTAGGTTAACCGACCTTAGGTTAACGGAACATAGTTAACTAGAATTAGGTTAACGGAACTTAGGTTAACGGAACTAGGGCTACGGAACTATAAGGTTACCGGAACTTAGTTGAACGGACTTATAGGGAACGGAAACTTAGGTGCAATTGATAAGGTTAACGGAATTAGGTTAACTTAACTGAGTTAAAGAACGAGTGGGTAACGGAACTTAGGTTAACGGGAACTTAGAAGGTAACGGAACGTTAGGTTACCGAAACTTGGGGGTAACGAACTAGTTAATGGACTTAGAGTAACGGAACTTAGGTTAACGAGAAACTTGGTTACCTATTAGGTTCAACTTAACTTAGGATTAACTTAACTGTAGGTTAACGGATTAGAGTTAACGGAACTTAGGGTTAACGAACTTAGGTTAACGAAACATAGGTAACGGAACTTAGGTTAACGAAATTTAGTTAACGGAACTTGGGTTAACGGGACTTAGGTTAACGGAAGTTAACTTAACTTAGGGTAACGAAACTTAGGTTAACTTAACTTTTAGGTTAAAGGAACGTAGGGTAACGAACTAGGTTAAGGAACTTACGGTTAACGAATTAGAGTTTAACGAACTTAGGGTAACTTAAACTTAGGGTTAACGGAACTCTAGGTTTAACTTAACTTAGTCGTTAACGGAACTTAGTTAACTTCACTTAGGTTAACGGAACTTGGGTTAACGGAATTAGGTTAACTAGAATTAGGTTAACGGAACTTAGCGTAACGGAATTAGGGGACCGAACTTGGTTCAACGGCAACTTAGGTAACTTAACTTAGGGATTTACGGAACTTAGGTTAACTTATATTAGGTTAACGGGACTTAGGTTAACTTATATTAGTTACCCGACCTTAGGTTAACGCGAATAGAGTTAACGGCAACATAGCGTTAACGAACTTAGGTTACGGAATCTTAGGTTAACGGAGACTTAGGGTTAGACGGAACTCCTAGGTTAACCAGAAGAACTTTAGGTTACAGAACTTAGCGTTAACTGAACTTAGGTTAACTTAAACTTAGGTATAACTTAACTTAGGTTTACTAACTTATTTTAACGAACTTAGCTGTAACGGAAAGATTAGAAGTTAACGGAACTTAGGTTAACGAAACAGGTTAACTTATATTAGTTTAACGGAACTTAGGTTAAACATTAACTTAGTTTAACGGAACTTAGGTTAACGGAACTTAAGTTAAAGGAACTTAGGTTGCGGAACTTAGGTTAACGGAAACTTAGGTCAACGGACTTATGTTAACGGAACTTATACTTACAACTAGGTGTAACGGACTTAGGTTACTAAATTGGTTAACGGAACTTAGAGTAACGAAATTTAGTATAACGAAACTTGGGTTAAACGAAAATAGGTTAACCGGAACTTAGCGTTAACGGAACTTAGGTTAAGAAAACTTAACTTAAATTAGGTTAACTTAACTTAGGTTTTAAAGAAGTAGGGTCAACAGGAACTATAGGTTCCAACGAACTTAGTCGTTAACGGAGACTTTGTTAACGAACTTTGAGGTTGAACTTAACTTAGTTAACGGACACTTAGGTTAAGCTTAGACCTTAGGTTAACGAACTTAGGTTAGCGGAACTTAGGTTAACTAACTTAGGTTAAAAGAACTTAGGTTAACGGAACTTAAGTTAACGGAACTTAGGTTAACAGAACTTAGGTTAACGGAACTTAAGGGGACCGGAACTTAGCGTTAACGAACTTAGGTTATTACTTAGGTTAACGGACTTAGGTTAATCTATATTAGTCGTTAACGGACACTAGGATAAATTATGTTAGGGATTAACCGACCTTGGAGTTAAACGGAACTTAGGTTAAACGGAACTTAGGTTAACGGACATAGGTTTAACGCGAAACTTGCATTAGACGGGAACTTAGGTTAACGAACTGGGGTACGGAACTTAGAGTTACAGGAACTTAGTTAAGCAGAACTTAGGTTAAGGGAACTTAGGTTAACTTATATTAAACGGAACTTAGGTAACGGAACTTAGGGTTACTTAACTTATTTTAACCGGAACTTAGTGTTACACCGAAAGTTAATTAACGACACTATAGGTATAACGGAACTTAGGCGGTTAACTATATATTAGTTTAACGTAATTAGGTTAGATAATTATTGTGACGGGAACTAGAGTTTAACGGAACTTAGCGTTAACGGAACATAGGGTAACGGAACTTGTAACGGAGAACTGTAGGTTAACTTAAGTTAGGTTAACGAACTTAGGTTAACGACTGTGGTAACGCGACTTAGGTTAACTTAAGTTAGGTTAACGAACTTAGGTTAACTCAACTTAGGTTACAGGAACGTAGGTTTAACGGAACTTTAGGTTAACGAACTTAGCGGTAACGAACTTAGGATTAACGGACTTAGGGTTAACCTTAACTTAGGTTAACTTAACTTGTTAACGGAACTTAACTTAGGTTAACGAACTCTAGTTTACGAACTTAGGATTAACTTTAGACTAGAGTTAACGGAACTCTAGGTTAACTCTACTATTAGGTAACGGAATTAGGTTACTTAACTAGGGTTAAGCGGAACTATACGGTTACAGAATTAGGGTTAACGCACTGTAGGTCTTAACGATTTCGTTTAACGAACTTAGTTAATTCCAGTTTAACGGAACTTAGTTACCGAACTTGGAGTAAAACGGAACTTAGTTAACGCCGAACATTAGTTACTAACTCTAGGTTAACGTAACTTACGGGTTGAACGGCAACTTAGGTTAACGGTAACTTAGTTAACGGACTTAGGTTAACGGAACTCATAGGGTTAACGGAACTTAGTTAACTGAACTTAGGTAAACTACCTTAGATAGTTAACGGGACGTTAGTGTTAACGGAACTTACCGTTAACGGAACTTTAGGTACGACTTAGCCGTTTAACGCATAGAGTAACGGAACTTAGGTTACGGAACTTAGGTTAACGGAACTTGCGTTACCGTACGTTAGGTTAAAGGAACTTGGGTTAACATTACCTCCCCGTTAGTCTAACGGGATTAGGTTAACTGGAACTTAGGTTTACCGGAACTTAGTTAACGGACTTTAAACAAATATGATTTACCAAGGGGGATTGGGTTTGATGCCGAATACCGAACTCTATCTACCCCCACCCCTATATTTGTCAATTTGGTACCTTGGTAAAGTTCCTTTTCATATTTTTTTTGAATATAGCAGAATTGTTTTTATCTTTTTGTTTGCTAAGGGGTTTCTGCACACCTCCTTTGTTTTTAAGTTAGTTTTAAGTCTTTTTGAAA
>JABUQX010011802.1:50000-52500 GCA_015478945.1 Trachelipus rathkii | reverse complement strand
TAATAATAATAATAATAATAATAATAATAATAAATAATAATATAATAATAGTAATAATAATAAGAATAATAATAATAATAGATAAAAATAAATAACAATTAATATAATAATAACTAACTAATATAATAATAATAACTATAATAACATAAATAATAGATAATAATAATATAATAATAATAATAATAATAATAATAATAATAATAATAATAATAATAATAATATTAATAATAATATATAATAATCAATATAATAATAATAATAATAATAATAATAATAATAATAATAATAATAATAATAATAATAATAATAATAATAATAATAATAATAATAATAATAATAATAATAATAATAATAATAATAATATATGAACCTATGTTTTACAGCTGACAAAATTTCTTAAAATTGAATTTTTGTGGTTTACCACTATTTACTTTAGCCTTATCGATAAAAACTTGAAATATACCCTGGTCAGTAACACACTAATGCTATTCCACATGCTCAATAGTGTAGATAATAATAAATAATAGCATAATAATAATAATAATCAACATAATAATAATAATAATAATAATAATAATAACTAATAATAAAAATTATCTATACATATAATAATAATAATTAATAATAATAACAATAACACATTATAAAAAGTCATAACTGAAGAAAACAATATGCAATTACAATGGTATCAATTAATAATTAATAATATTAACAATAATAAGTAATAATACATACATAATAATAATATTAATAATAATATTCATAAAAAATAATAATATTAACAATAATTATATATAATATAAATATATTAATAATTATTAATCAATTATTTAATATAATTAAGACATATTCATTTTAATAACTTTAAATAAGTATAATTAACAATTATATATATATAGTACACTAGCAATCAACCAGTATAATACCAATCACAACTTTACCCCATTCAAAAATTATTTAAAATCATGTCATAAATAATAATAATAATTAATATAAAATAATAATAATAATAATAATAAATAATTAATAATAATAAATAATAATAATAATAATAATAATAATAATAATAATATATGAAGTGAAGTGAAGTGTTTACTACACTACTAAATAATATAATAATATAATAATAATTTAATAATATAAATTTAATAATAATAATAATAATAATAATAATATTAATAATAATAATAAAATAATAATATTATAATAATAATAATAATAATAATAATTATAATAATTAATAATAATAATAATAATAATAATATTAATAATAATATAAAAATAATAATAATAATTAATAATATAAATAATAATAATAATAATAATAATAATAATAATATTAGTACTTATCAATAAAACGTTTTTTCACTTTAAATGTAAATGCTTTTAAGGATTCTTCATTTTTTAAATTATGCGGTAATCCGTTATAAAGTTTGGCACCTTTATAGCTAGCTGCTTGTCTAGCTTTTTCTAATCTATATAAAGGGGGGTTGATATGTGAACTATTTCGCAGTGCCCTACTTCTTCGGTTTTGATTATTTTGATAATTAGTTAACAATAAGTTACAGGCTTTATTATGTATGATCTTATGCTGCTCTTTTAAAAGGGATAGCTTTAACAGATCTTCGAGCTGCAGAATTTTAAGTTTTTTAAATAAAGGTGTTGTATGATCATAGAAGCTTCTAGCAGCGCTTAGGAGTCGTATAAAACGTTTTTGCATAGTTATAAGCGGTTGAATAACTGATTTATTTGCTATGCCGTATACTGGGAGACAATAAAGTAAAAGTGGATGCACATGAGCATTATATATCTTTTTCAGTATATATAGAGGAATGTATTTTGCTAATTTGACTAGTATATACATGTACTTTGCTAGTTTACTCACTAACTGTTTAATATGTTCTTTAAATGTTAATTTTTCATCAACTATTACCCCAAGTATTTTTGCATATGTGTCTCTTTTCAGTTTAACTCCTTTTATGTTTATGTTGAAATTATCAGTTATAGTTTTATTGCTAATAAGAATGTATGAAGTTTTTTGTACATTTAGCGTAAGTTTGTTATAATCAATCCATGTTGCAATCTTATTTAATGTGTCTATCGTTTTCTCTGATAGTATGTTAGGATCTTTATCACTTATTAATATTGATATGTCATCAGCAAAAGCAACCATGAAAAAATCGTGTGAATTGAACATGTCATTAGTATAAAGAGTAAATAGTAAAGGGCCTAGTATAGATCCTTGTGGAACACCACAATTTATTTAATATATAATAATAATAATAATAATAATAATAATAATAATAATAATAATAATAATAATAATAATAATAATAATAATAATAATAATAATAATATAATAATTATAATAATAATAAAATAACAATAACACTAATATATAATTAATAATAAAGTTAATAATAGTAATAAAATAATACATAAAAACTATCAATAATAATAATAATAATTATGAGTAATTATAATAATTAAAAATAAGTAA
>JABUQX010011802.1:42500-45000 GCA_015478945.1 Trachelipus rathkii | reverse complement strand
TCTCAGCGTGTTCCAATTTTTAAACTAAAAAATATCTCGGTAAGAAACTAAAAACAAAAACAAAACTATTAGCTATTATGAGAGAGAGAGAGAGAGAGAGAGAGAGAGAGAGAGAGAGAGAGAGAGAGAGAGAGAGAGAAGATGAGACGAGGAGAGAGAGAGGAGGTGTGAGGAGAGAGAAGAGAGAGGAGAGAGAGAGAAGAGAGGAGAGAGAAGAGAAGAGAAGAGAGACGAGTAGAGAGAGAGAGAGACTTTCCCTTTCATTGACGAAAAAAATCCTGCGCAGATGAAAAACACATTCATGTAGAACCAAAAAATAAATTTCCCAAACAAAACACATAAAGACTTTGATACAAATCATGAAAAATTTCTTTAAAACCCACAGAAAAAAACAAGCATTTCACAATCGACCTTGTGTTGCTAAATAGATTGAATTTTGTTTATTGCATTTCGATTCATCATAACGTCGTTTTTCGACCTTCTGAGGTTATGACAAATGCTCATCTTAAGGGTTATCGAAATGTCTGCATCTTCTTTTCTCTAACTGACTCACCTTATCGCTATATAAATTACACGCACATGACAATCTATATATACTGTATATATATTTATATATAATCTATATAATATATTATTATATATATTAATATATAATATATATATATATATATATATATATATATATATAATATATATATATATATATATATATTATATATATATATATATATATATATATTATAATTATATATATAATAATATATATAATATATTATACTATATTATATATATATATATATATATATATATATAATATATATACTATATATATATGTGTGTGGTGGTGTGTTAGGTATGTGTTTGTGTGTAAGTATTGTTTGTGCTGTTGTGAATTGTTTGTGCGTGTAGTATGGGTATCTATACGTGTGGGAGATTAAGAGAAGGAATTTGTTCAAAAGTGTTAATTTTTTTATTTTTTTCATATTTTTTAAGAGGAATATTAATTAGGAATTACATGTAACAATTATATATATATTATATAATGAATAAGTATACTATATATATATATATATATATATATATATAATATACATATTATATATAATGATGATATATAAATAATATATAATAAATATATAATAATATATATATATATTTATATATATATATATATAATACTATAATAAGATATAATATATATATATATATATATATATATATATATATATATAGATAATACTGTAGACATAATATATATATAGCTATATACATATATATATCTATCTATATGTTATATATATATATAATCTTTTTATTTCTCTCATATTGGCGCTCGAACTCGAGCCACACTGACTGTGTTAGCTACGTGAGGCTCGAGGTTCGAGGCGCCAATAGGAGGGCGAATTAAAAAGATCTGTTTATATTTTTCGAACTGCGAGAGTATTAGCAGTGTGAAAATACTTAATGATTCACCTATCCTCTGAGTGGACCGAGTGTGAGCGGGAAGCCTCTAGAAAGAAAGTACTCTTCCAAGGTGTCCTTTTAGCAATTTGTGGGATCCAGTGGTAAAACACTAGCTATTACCATCAGTAGGGCTCAGTTCGAGCCCACTAGAAGGGAATAAAAAGATTGTTTAATATTTTCGAACTGTGAGAACTATTAGCATTGTAAAGAAATGAGATATATATATATATATATATATAATATATATATTATATATATATAACTATTAATACTATATATATATATTATATATATATATATATATATATATATATATAATTAAGTTTTAGACCACTGAATTAAAATACTAAAAGGATAAAATGATTATAAGGGAAGGGGGAAGTTAAACAGTATTTTAAAAACTAAAAAAGCAAGGGAGATTAAAAACGCCCATGTTTCGAAAGCTAAGATTCGCAGCTTTCCTTGTTAAGCCCTACAGAGAAATTGTCAACTTAGCTTTGAAACTTAGCGTTTTTCTAACCTTCCTTGTTTTTTTTTCTTTTTAAACACCTGTTAGCTTAGTTTTATTTTTTTCTTTTAGATAATTCTTATATCAGTAGTTTAAAAACCTTATTTATAAATTAGAATACGAGATGTTGTGCTGCCTTCTATAATATAATATATATATCATTATATATACTATATTTATATATATATATAATATATTATATATAATTATATATATATATATATACTATATATATATATATATATATATATTATATTATATATATATATATATATCATTATATTTACTATATCAGAGGTAGGCACTTCCGCTCTTTAGTCCGCTAGTCCGCTAGGTCCCTCCCGCAGCGACTACCAGAATAGGTGCTGACTAGCGGAGGTGCGGAGTCGTCAGGGAATTAGCGACCTGCACGTGCGGATCAAAAAAAGTTTTCGCTCTTTTTGTTCCGCACCTTTTTGAAAATGAAAGTATAGTTTACCTTATTTAGACTTTCGTTATTGGTTCATAATTAAAGAAATATCAATTTCT
>JABUQX010011802.1:17500-25000 GCA_015478945.1 Trachelipus rathkii | reverse complement strand
TCAATGTACAAAAAAACGACTTTCAAATTGATCCCATAATGAACAACATATTACACTTCTCACCATTTTTCAAAAAACTAAAAACCAAACTTTTTTGATATTTATATTTTGCATTATTTTAATATTATTTATTTAGTCTGAAAGAGGGCCTTGTATTATTAGGTCGAAAGCTAATGCTTCAAATTTTTATAAATTTATTAAGCATATTGTTTAGAAATTACTTTATTTTTATTATTTTAGGAAATTTTTTTTTCTTCTGATTCAGTTACAATTGTTAAAAATCTACAAAAGGCTTATTAAATATATATTATATTTATATATATATAAATATAAATATATAATAAATAAACAATATAAATATATTTATATTATATATATATATATATATATGTATAATTATAAGGATTTTATATTTAGAGTGTAAGTTTCTCTTTATCTATTTAAATATAGTAGTATTATAGTTATATATTATATATATATATATAGTATATTATATATAGTATTATATATATATGTAATATATATAGTTTATATATATAATATATAGTATATATATAGTACATATATATATATATATATATATATATATAGTTGATATATATAATATATTATATTATTATATATAATATATATAATATATATATTATATATATATATATATATATATTATATATATATATATTTATAATATTATATAATATATATATATATATATATGATATATATATATAGTAATATATTATAATATATATATATATATATATATAATATATTATATATATATATATTATATATAAGTATAATATATATATATATATATATATATATATATAATAGTATATAATAATATATATATACTATATATATATAAGTATATATATATAGTATAGTTATACTTAGCCATATGATCGTAGGTTAAGTAGGTATATATATATATTATATATATATATATATATATATATATATTATTATATGTATAATATATATTATATATATATATATAATAAACCAGAAATCGAAATTCAAAATTACAATTAATCCATAAACTCTCATGATAAAGATGCCAAATAATATTTATTTTATAAGCATTTAATCAAATGTAGAAAACATCCCCAACATCCTCAGGGCAAAGCGGGGATGCGGATGCGGATGCGGATTGTGCCGTTTAAGTGAGGATGTGGACTGTGCGGATGTGCCGTTAAGTGAGGATGTGGATGCGGATGCGGATGCCGATGCGGATGCGGATGTCATTTAGGTGCGGATGCGGATGCGGAATGCGGATGTCATGTCCAATGCAGCTAATATATATATATTAAGTATATATACGGTATAATTATATATATATATGATATATAGTATATATATTATATATATTATATATATATATATAATATATAGTTATATCATAATCTATATATATATATATAATATATATATATATATATTGCCGATGTACCGGATCCAATTTTTAAGACCACCAATAAAATGTATCAAACGTCAAGGCATTAGCATCAAAAATTTTACTGAAATTTTTTTGCTGAGTAAAAAATTCTTGGGAGGAAAGGCCTCCCCCCCGACTCCCCATGATTATACCATAAAAGATTAGAAAATTAAAGACTTTGTTTAAATGGAGAAATTATAACTATGATGAGCGAGACGGAGCCGGAGCCGGAGCCGGAGCCGGAGCCGGAGCCGGAGCCGGTTAATTTTAAAATGCCGGAGTCAGAACCGAGTAATTTTAATAAGCAAAAAATTAACCGATTCCGCATCCCTGGCTAATAAGTCCGTAACGAAGCGTTACCGAGCATACAAACATAGAGTATTATTCTCCTATTTTCCTTCAATGTACCCGTAAGTGAAGTGGCGCTTTTCATTCTGGAACACCCTGTATATATACTATTCATAACTACAAGTATAGTTTCGTGTGTTAAAAGATATGCAAATAAGCTAACTTTCATATAATTATTAATTATTTACGAGGGACAATCAAGTTTTCAACTAATTAGAAACACAAATGTCTCTCTCTTCGCTTCTCTTATTATCATTTAATATTAAAATTAGACTCAAAATACGCCGAGAAAATACCCAATACTCTCGTTAATATTTTCTTATTTTAGTTTTTTTTTTCCTTTTGTTTCTATATATGAAAATTTCCTATTTAACTCAAAGTTGACTTTGAACGCGTTATGACTGGCTTCTAAATGCGATGTGGATTAAGTTCTTGTAGAATGAGTAGACGTACTTTCTATCGTGAATGGATGTTTGTGTGAAGAGAAGAGAGAGAGAGAGAGAGAGAGAGAGAGAGAGAGAGAGAGAGAATGTACATATAATTGTTTTTGTTCTAATAATATAAATATATATATATATATATATATATATATATATATATATATATATATATATATATATATATATATATATATATATTTATATATATATATATATATATATATATATATATATATATATATATATATATATATATATATATATATATATACTAAATAATATATATATATATAAAAATATATATATATATATCTATCTATATATATATATATATATATATATATATATATATATATATATATATATATATATATATATATATATATATATATTATACGGTATAATCAGCCTGTGCTTCATAACAAGACAAAAGCCTTTCATAAATGCTTCCAATAATGTATGTCTCGGGCTTTCTATTGCCTTTTTGTTCCTATTCTTGCAGTTGCTCTAATTTCATCTGTCCGTCTTTTACATGGTCGTTTTCTGGCACGTTTCAGATTTAATGGAGCACAATTTAATTTATTCTTAGTCTATCTATTGTCATTCCATTTAGCAATATTACCTGATTACTGTTAGGTTAGGTTAGGTTAGGTTAGGTTAGGTTAGGTTAGATTAGGTTAGGTTAGGTTAGGTTAAGTTAGGCTGTTAGGTTAGGTTAGGTTAGGTTAGGTTAGGTTAGGTTAGGTTAGGTTAGGCTAGGTTAGGTTAGGTTAGGTTAGGTTAGGTTAGGTTAGGTTAAGTTAGGTTAGGTTAGGTTAGGTTAGGTTAGGTTAGGTTAGGTTAGGTTAGGGTTCTGTTGTTTTTTCTGACTATTTTAACTGTTAATTTTGTTTTGCAAAGCTTATACAATCATCCTTTTTCCGCCCCCTGTGCGATAAGCCAAGCATGTATCTCTTTATATTTATCTGTATTCTTCTTATTCTTTGTATCCTTGTCGCTAAATCTGGCACCCTAATCCGTTAATTTTGCTCATTTTTGGTACTTTTTTACTAATTTTTACCATTTTTTTAGAAATTTTGCTACTTTTTTAACGTTTTGCCAGATTTGTCGCTAAATCTGGCAACCTAATCCGTTAAATTTGTCCTTTTTTAGCATTTTTGGCACTTTTTAGCATTTTTTAGGAATTTTGCTACTTTTTTTAACGTTTTGCTCAATTTGTCGCTAAATCTGGCAACCTAATCCGTTAAATTTGGCACTTTTTAGCATTTTTAGCTACTTTTTAGCATTTTTAGCTACTTTTTTAGCATTCTGTCCATAATTCAGGTCAAGACCCCCAACTCCGGAGGATTTTGGGGATTTTTCCCATTGGCAGCCCTGCACGTCGAAGGCAAAGACTTGAAAATCACTAGCGAAGGTTTTTGGAAATTCCAGTCATGTCGGCAGCTGACTTGGAAATTTCC
This sequence comes from Trachelipus rathkii, assembly GCA_015478945.1. Classification (NCBI taxonomy): domain Eukaryota; kingdom Metazoa; phylum Arthropoda; class Malacostraca; order Isopoda; family Trachelipodidae; genus Trachelipus; species Trachelipus rathkii. Next base: position 21,311 of record JABUQX010011802.1, on the reverse strand, counting down.
ATCATTTCATTAGATTTTGACGTTTGATACGTCAAAGTTAGGGTTTTTAAGGTCGGTGAGACCGAATTTAAGGTCTGGAAGACCGTTTTTGGAGGTTTAGCCTCCCAAAAGGGGGGCGGAGCCCCCCAAAGGGGGCTTTTTGGTTCCTAGAAGGTTTTAAATGATCGGTAGATCATTTTTGATGATTCCAATCGATTTATCGTGATCGATTACCCCTAAATCGACGTTTAAATCGTCTTTCTAGGTGCTCTGGTTGGCTTTTAACAATGAAAAATATAATCGAAAGAAAATAATTACAATAATTAACATTCGATTAATCGCTGTAGTAAGTGGACCTGCGCGATGCCACCCTTTTCGATATGAAGGAATAGAGATATTTGCTTCAAACTTGGAATATAATCTATATATGGGATAAGCTCGAATCCGTGTAAATTTCAAGTCTGTAGGATGTATATAGAGGGGGGTCACCCCCGAGGGTGGACGCCGATATTGCGCTTACGCCCTTGTTGCGCTTCACGTATCGGAGTGAAATTTGGATGAGGAGTAGGCACAGACACCGGTGTAGGAGTCGGTGTGGTGCCTAGTTAATAAACAGTCGTATAACAACAATGTTGGTGTCTTTATATAGGTTATTGGGTCTGTAGATTTCGAAAATAATGGTTTCAGAACCATCAAGAAAAAAAAAAAAAATAAATAAATAAATAAATAAAATAAAAAACCCAGGGGGGATGCGCCCCTTGAAAGGGTGTGAATCCTGCGAGGGGGGATCACCCCGAAGGGGTGTAAGCGGGCTTTAGGCCTCAGCCCTTCGGGCTGAGGCCTTACCCCTCCTTCGGAGGGGTAAAGCCCGCTTACACCCCTTCGGGGTGATCCCCCCTCGCAGGATTCACACCCTTTCAAGGGGCGCATCCCCTGGGTTTTCTCACGGAAGGTAATGTGTTGCTTTAGATACTCTTGGTTAATGAAAACTGTTTATTCGTAAGTTAGGTACGTTATGTTAAATATTACTATGACAATGTGGAAATAACACTGATTTGTTAGAGAAATGATGAGTTTTTGTAAGATATTACTGTGTTAACTGACGATGATGTGTTAGAAACGTGAGCCTAGGTTAAGTTTTTGTTGAGTAATGTTAGGTTTGCCCTAGACTTTTGCTAATGTCTACGTTTATTCATATGTCAAATGATGTTATACTCGAAACGAGTGACACTTTGATGAAGATAGTGTCAATTAAGAATAAATCTTTGTTAAATGTTACTATGTTAATGTAAAATTAACATTGATATGTTAAAGACATGCTTGAAAAATTGTAAATAGGTTACGTTTTTGTATGCTGTGTTAGTTACTTTGCTGTTGTCAAGTGTGGAACTTTGTTAATGTTAGCAATTTGTGCTTAAGGTGCTTTAGGTTTGTCGTTGTACATTATATTTTTAGTTCAGGTGATGCTATGTTAGCTTTATTAATGTGAAAACTTTGTTACGTTAGCATATATTCCTATGTGTGTGTGTTTTGTGTGTGTATGTGTGTGTAATGTGTATGTGTGTGTGTGTGTGTGTGTGTGTGTATGTGTGTGTGTGTATGTGTGAGTGTGTCATTTATTCTTAGTTCATTACACTACTGTTCACATAACTGATTCTGTTCTAACATGTACATATCGTCAATTGCATTGCATCTTGCAAAGATAAACCGTTTTTCTAAATGTTGAAGACTAACATTTATATTTTCAAATCTCATTTTCTTTTTATAAACGTTAACTAATATAATTTTTCTAAGTTGAAACATACATATATTGTTTACATTTAAACTTTGTGTTTAATTTTATTATTTTAATTTTTATTTTTTCTAACTTTATTTTTATATAAGTTTTTATTTTAGATTTATACTTTATGTTTAATTTAAGTTAAGTTTTTATTTTGCATTTATACTTTGTGTTTTTCATTTTTATTTTTTTTTTTTATTTTTATTTAAATTTATTTTTCTAACTTTATTTTTTTGGTAAGTTTTATTTTGCATTTATACTTTGTGTTTAATTTTTTTTTTATTTTAATTTTTTATTTTTTTAATTTTTTAATTTTTAATTTTCTAACTTTATTTTACATTTATACTTTGTTTAATTTGTGTGTGTGTGTGTGTGTGTGTGTGTGTGTGTGTGTGTGTGTGTGTGTGTGTGTGTGTGCGTGTGTGTATGTCATTTATTCTTAGTTGATATGTTAGAGATATGCTTGAAAAAAAAGTGTGACTAGGTTACGTTTTGGATGTAATGTTAGTTACTTACTGTTGTTAAGTGAGGAACTTTGTTAATGTTGACTGCTTATTCATGTTTAAGGTGTGTCAGGTTTGTCGCTGTACATTATTTTCTTAGTTCAGATGATGCTAAGTAATCTTTATTAATGTGAAAACTTTGTTACGTTAGAGTATATTCAATGATCAGTATGATAATTACACATGGTTGTGGTAAATTTTTGTTAAATGTTACTATGTTAATGTAAAAATATCAGTGATATGTTAGAAAAGGTGTATTTTTAATTCAGGTGATGCTATGTTAGCTTTATTAATGTGAAAACTTTGTTACGTTAGCATATATTCCTATGTGTGTGTGTGTGTGTGTGTGTGTGTGTGTGTGTGTGTGTGTGTGTGTTTATGTGTGTGTATGTGTGTGTGTATGTGTGTATGTGTGTGTGTGTGTATATATGTGTGTGTGTATATGTGTGTGTATGTGTGAGTGTGTCATTTATTCTTAGATCATTACACTACTGTTCACATAACTGATTCTGTTCTAACATGTACATATCGTCAATTGCATTGCATCTTGCAAAGATAAACCGTTTTTCTAAATGTTGAAGACTAACATTTATATTTTCAAATCTCATTTTCTTTTTATAAACGTTAACTAATATAATTTTTTTCCTAAGTTGAAACATGCATATACTGTTTACTATTTTTATAAGTTTTTATTTTACATTTATACTTTGTGTTTAATTTTATTATTTTAATTTTTATTTTTTATTTTTTTATTTTAAAATTTATTTTTCTAACTTTTTTTTTTTATTTTTTATTTGTTATTTTTATTTGTTTTTTTTTCAGTTTTATTTTTTTTTTTATTTAAATTTATTTTCTAACTTTATTTTAAAAGTTTTATTTTGCATTTATACTTTGTGTTTAATTTTTTTTTATTTTAATTTTTAATTTTTAATTTTTTTAATTTTTAATTTTCTAACTTTATTTTACATTTATACTTTGTTTAATTTTTATTTTAATTTTTTATTTTTTTTTTTTTTTTTTTTAATTTTAATTTTTATTAAAATTTTTATTTGTTTTATTTATTTTTGTTTTATTTGCTTTAATTTATTTTAATTTTTAACTTTTTAATTTTTTTTGTTTATAACTTTGTTTTTTATATAAGTTTTATTTTACATTTATACTATTTGTTTAATTTTTTTATTTTTTTTTTATTTTTATTTTTTTTTTTTTTTTTTTTTTTTTTTTTTTTTTTTTTTTTTTTTTTTTTTTTTTTATATTTTTTATTTTTCATGTTTATAACGTAAAATTTATGTTTTTTGTCAGTGTTTGTGTGTGTGTGTGTGTGTGTGTGTGTGTGTGTGTGTGTGTGTGTGTGTGTGTGTGTGTGTGTGTGTGTGTGTGTGTGTGTGCGTGTGTGTATGTCATTTATTCTTAGTTGATATGTTAGAGATATGCTTGAAAAAAAAAAGTGTGACTAGGTTACGTTTTGGATGTAATGTTAGTTACTTACTGTTGTTAAGTGAGGAACTTTGTTAATGTTGACTGCTTATTCATGTTTAAGGTGTGTCAG
>JABUQX010011802.1:7500-10000 GCA_015478945.1 Trachelipus rathkii | reverse complement strand
TTAAATATTACTAAGACGTATGACATTAGCAATGAATTCTTGGTTAAATGAAAACTGTTCTATTCTAAATTAACTGACGATGATGTGTTAGAAACGTGAGTCTAGGTTAAGTTTTTGTTGAGTAATGTTAGGTTTGCCCTAGAATTTTGCTAATGTCTACGTTTATTCATAGTTCAAATGATGTTATACTCGAAACGAGTGACACTTTGATGAAGATAGTGTCAATTCATAGTTCAAGATGTTGGTATCTTTGATAGATTGGTCACTTTGTTAAGGGATTTTGTTAGATAATACGTCTTTACCTGTTGCTGATATGCGGGAAAAGTGGGAACATATCGAGTATTGTATGACCTGTTAGCTACTTTACCTTTGATAAGTAGGGAATTTTCAGGATGTTAGTGGATTATTCATACGCGAGGTATGTTAGGTTTGCATTTGTACATTATATTCTTAGTTCAGGTTATGATATGTTAGCTTTATTGATGCTAAAACTTTGTTGCGTAAGCATATATTCGTAGGTCAGTATATAAAGAACTTATTTTTATGTTATGTTTATCCAAAATGATACTCGAAATATGACTTGAATCAATAGTTCAATAGATCATAGGCGGATGGATGGGTAGGGGGCTGCAGGGATGGGTGGTTTGATTTACTGATTTACTGATTTACTGCTTTAAAATCAGTAAACTATTACGCTTTACTGTGATATTTTATTCAAAGAACTTATTTTTATGTTATGTCAGGATAAAAATTTTGTTATTTTTATGTTATGTTTGGTTAAAACTTTGTTATGTTTGCAATTATTCGTTGGGATTATGATATTTAGACGAGGTTATGATGAATTTTTGTTAAATATTACGAAGTTGATGTAAAAAAAATTGTTACGTTAGCATTATATTCGTTGTCAGTATGATGATTAGACAGGGATATGCTAAATTTTTGTTAAATATTACGATGTTAATGTAAAATTAACATTGATATGTTAGAGATATGCTTGAAAAAGTGTGAATAGGTTACGTTTTGTACGAAGTGTTAGGTACTTTACTGTTGTTAAGTGCGAAAGTTTGTTAATGTTAGTAGTTTATTCGTACGTATGGTGTGTTAGGTTTGTCGTTGTACATTATATTCTTAGTTCAGGTTATGTTATGTTAGCTTTATTAATGTAAAAACTTTGTTACGTTAGCATATATTCGATGGTTAGTATATAAAGAACTTATTTTTGTGTTATGTTTAGCCGAAATGATACTCGAAATATGACATGAATCAATAGATCAATAGATCAAAAGGTCATGGAGGGAGGGGTGGGGAGGGGTTGATGGTTTGATTTACTGATTTACTGATTTACTGCTTTAAATCAGTAAACTATTACAATTTACTATGATATTTTATTCAAAGAACTTATTTTTATGTTATGTTTGGATAAAACTTTGTTATGTTTACAGTTATTCGTTGGTCTGTATGATAATTAGACAAGGTTATGATAAATTTTTGTTAAATATTACTGTGTCAATGTAAAATTAACTTTAATATGTTAGAGATATGCTTGGAAAAGTATGAATAGGTTACGTTTTGTATGCAATGTTAGTTACTTTACTGGTATTAAGTGTGGAACTTTGTTAATGTTAACAGTTTATTAGAGCGTAAGTTGTGTTAGGTTTTGTCGTTGTACATTATTTTTGGTAATGCTATGTTAGCTTTATTAATGTGAAAACAATGTTACGTTATCATATATTCGTTGGTTAGTATATAAAGAACTTATTTTTGTACTATGTTTATCCGAAATGATACTCGATATGTGACCTGAATCATTAGATCAATAGATCAAAAGGTCATGGACGGGATGGGTAGGGAGGGGCGGGGAGGGGACGGGTGGTTTGATTTACTGATTTACTGATTTACTGCTTTAAATTCGGTAAACTATTACACTTTACTATGATATTTTATTCAAAGAACTTATTTTTATGTTATGTTTGGATAAAACTTTGTTATTTTTATGTTATGTTTGGATAAAACTTTGTTATGTTTGCAATTATTTGTTGGGGATTATGATATTTAGGTAAGGTTATGATAAATTTTTGTTAAATATTACTATGATAATGTAGAAAACTTTGTTACGTTAGCATATATTCGTTGGTCTGTATGATAATCGGACAAGGTTATGATACATTTTTGCTAAATGTTACTGTGTCAGTGTAAGATTAACGTTAATATGTTAGAGATATGCTTGAAAAAAGTAAGAATAGGTTACGTTTTGCATGCAATGTTAGTTACTTTACTGGTGAAACTTTGTTAATGTTAACAGTTTATTCGTGTGTAAGATGTGTTAGGTTTGTCTTTGTACATTATTTTCTTAGTTCATGTTACGCTGTGTTAGCTTTATTGATGTGGAAACTTTATTACGTTAGAGTATATTCGTTGATCAGTATGATAATTAACCAATGTTGTGATAAATTTTTGTTAAATATTACCATGTTAATATAAATTAACATTGTTATGTTAG
>JABUQX010011801.1:0-5000 GCA_015478945.1 Trachelipus rathkii | reverse complement strand
AAAAATAAATATAATATCATTTGGGCAACAATAGGTTAATAAAGACAAATTACACATGATTTAAAACGGGATTATTAAAGTAAAATAAATAAAGTTAAAACCAAATTAAAACAAAAATAACTTAATTGAGGAGCCATCTGAGTTAAGTTGCAGCTTTGTACTATGTATAAACAAGCTATATTATTGAGATATATTATACTAAGTATATTAATTTTAATTATTTTAAAATATATATATATATAACTAATAGGTATATAATAATATAGGTATAATTATATATATATATATATATAATAATATTTACGTGTCCTTATGTCGTCCATCAGGGAGGCCCTAATACGGCCAAGTCGGCGGAGACAATTATCGATTTCCACGCAAGTTTCTTTCCCAGAAGTGCACCATCCTCCATCAGCTGGGCATCGCGGGCAGTCCAGTTCTTTTCTCAAGGGCTCTCTAACGCAATCTTTCCATCTTCCCTCGTTTCCTCTCGGCCTTACTCCCTCCACTCTCCACCAACCACCTTCTAACCTCGCGACTCGTTCTTCCGGCATCCTTACTATATGCCCCACCATCTCAGTCCTCGCCGAATCTATCCTGTTCAACCATGAGTCACCACAGTCTTACCAATCTCTCTTTCAGCTAACCCATGTCGTTCTCTCCAATCTATCTCTCCTCGTTTTTTCCATAATAGTCCTCAAACACCTTCATTTTCAGAGCAGCTTCCATCCTTTGTTGTTCTCTCTTGTGTAATATGTCCCATGTTTCCTGCTGCCATATTTCAATGTGTGGTGTACCATATGCCAATCAAATATATATTTCAATTTTATATCCATCGCCTGATCTTTTCAATTATTGATATATAACGCTCTCATTGTTTTTCCGTATTTTTCCATTCTTGCCTTCCACTTTCCGTACACATCCTCCCCTGCTTGTAAATACACCACCCCAGTTACACAAACTGATCCACATTTCTTAATCTTTCATCATCAATGACGATCTCCACTTCTCCCTCATCCTCTCTAACCACTCTCATTATCACTGTCTTTTCTGTATTCATTTCTAAACCATCTCCTTCAAATTTCTAGTAATATATATATATATATATATATATATATTATATATATATATTATATATATAAATATATATAGTATATATATATTATATAGTTAGTATATATATTATATATTTTAGTATAGTATATGATAATTTATATATATATATATAATTATATATTATTTGATAATAGTATATATATAATATTCGCCTTGCTGTTAACGTAGCTATAAAAATTAAGCTTTAATAGGTATTAAAACTATTACTCTAAGATGCTTGTCGCCTATTAAAGCAATATCATTTCGTGTAAATTTTGGCTATAAAAAAAGAAAGAAAGAAAAAAAGATGAGCGCTCCGACAAAATTTGAATTTACATTCCGACTGGCAAGAAACGAGTTGTTTCGAAATTTTTTGTGGGAATTTACTTTCAAATTTTGGGAGATTTTTTGTGAACCGTGGAAAGATCAGAATAATTTGATAAGAATATTACCGTCAATTTCTGATACATTTAGATAGTTATATATTCTATAATGTAATTGTATGTTTATTTATTTAATAAATTGGTGGATTTATTTATTTAATTGATTTATCATTATTTTTCCTATGTTTTACTTTTATCTCTTGAATTAGAATACAAATTCCGCAATAGGGTAAATTTTTTTCTTTTGTTTTATGAAACCATCTTAAAAAAATACTATAACGCTTAACGTCGTTAACTTTTTATTGCTCCGAGATCCGAAATCCGGCTCCGGCCTCCGGCTAGCCAGTCACTCCAAAGATTTTTCGTCTCCGGCTCCCGGCTCCGGCTCCGCAGCCCTGGGAGAGACGATAGTATTGTTGATGGAGTTCGGAAAGATGAAAATGTTTTTGAAGAAATGTTGTATGTTTGTTCAGTTTTTATAAAGAAGTTTGAATTTCTCATGAAGGTGTTGGTAGAACCACCTAGAAAATCCCATCTAGTTTAGAAAGATCAGACTCAGAAAGATAAAGATAAGCAACTTAAAAGAGGTTAAAAAAAGAATGGAATAAAGACGGAAATGAAATGAGTGGAAGAATGGAATATTGAGGCATCATCGTGTGTGAGGAGGTACCGAGAAGATTATTAATAAAAATTAGGAAGCGGATTTGAGATATATAAAAAATAGAACTTTGAGGAAGATCTTATTAACGAGAAAGGAATAGGTCTTCATATCAACATCTGCGATATGGAAAGATTTGAAAGAAAAGAAAACTTGAAATGAGTGCGCAAAGAGGTGAAAATTCAAAAGAAAATAAGCTTAGAAGTAGCTCTGATACCTAAAGCAAGTCTAAAAATAAAACCATTGAAGTGTCAAGCATTACATCATACAAATCTCCCCATGGTACCTAAGAAGATCAGACATAAGCAAGATAAGAAAATATAATGACCAGTTGAACTCAAGCGACAAAACCATACCTGCAACAGGTGTTGAAATAAATACGAATTAAGAAAAAATGAAAGACTTTATTCATAGAGATGATACAAGTAAAAGCTATAGATCGAAGGCTAGAGGAATTAGAACCGCCAAATTCTAAAGAATCGGATGAACATAAAGCCACAAAGCCCCCCCTCATCAGTGTGCTTGAGTTTTTTCACCGTTATGGCATATAAAGTAAAATTGAACAAGAACCTCCACCAACCTAAATAACACTTATTTAAAATACAAGGGGGGAATTAAATCAGACCTTTTGCCTGCACAATGTTAATACAGTATATTTCCTCCGGTAATCAAGCACAGGAGAGTGAGGAGACCGAAGAGGAGGTTTTGGAGAAGGGTATGTCTAATTAAAAGTAGGAGGTCAAAGAGTCTGTGACCTTTTCAATGGGAGTGTCAGATATACTAAAAAATTATGAAGAATAATATTCGATGAGGAACATTTGCATCCTACTCCATTATGCTACATAACGAGTAGTTTAAAATTATTAATTAAAAAATTAAAAATAAAAATTGGTATAAAAAATATTATAAATTAATATTGATCCTAAATATGAGACTAAAAAGAAATAATTAATAAAAGAGAAAGAAAAAAAGAAAATGAGGTAAAATAAAAATATTAAAAAATAAAATAAATTGGAAATTACTGAAGGCATACACTATTCGTGTCATGCTGAAAATCTGATAGACAATTACACCTAATCGATATCCAAGAGAGCTAACTCAGCACACCTCCGATCAACATTTCTGCGATAATAGAGAATTAATAATCCCTATCCATCCGACATGTCTAGAAAATCAACATGTATATTGTGATAGATTATGTGGAAAGTATGTAAGGTTTGAACTATTAACAGAATTGCAAATTAGTAACAAATATCGTGGAATAACTTTTTATTGAGGCGCCCCTATGTAATGGTTAATAATGGTGGTAGTGATTGTCGAACTGAAATGCGAATGGTGTGAAATGGTAAGATTGCAATATCTAAAGAATATGCATTTTTGTTTGCATTCGTGTAGGTCGAAAATTACTGAAAGGATGTTGCATACTAATAATTTTTCTGTAATTTCTAATTCGTTTTTTGCATATCTTCGAATCATATGTTTTTTTTACTTTATTTTTTAATTTTTATTTATTTTACTTCAAACACTTATTTAATGTAAGAAACTTGACTCTCTCTCCTCCGCTCTCTCTCCTCTCTCTTCTCTTCATCTCTTCTCATCTCTCTCACTCTTCTCTCTTCTATACATCGTGAAACAAGGTTCGGTTCTCTGTCGCCTCTGCCGCTCTACCCCAGCGTCCGCTAATAGACACACAGATTTTCCTTTCTTTTATAATTATGTATGTCAGAGAACAGATTGGGATACGCCGTTATGGCCGCGCGTTTTAAGAAGTCACGCTTAATTACATTTGCATGGTAATTAAGAAATTAAGAACGAGGACTCGCTTTTCAATGTAGATTGCTTTTTTCATCCCACTTTGGTCCGTTCTTCTTTTTTTTTTCTTTTTCTTTCTTTTTTTTCTTTTTTTTTGAGCTCAGGCTACATCTTCATTTTTCACAATTTTTCATCATATTTTCCGCTCGTTAGAATATTTTACATACAACGCATACACACTTGCATGTCGTAAGAAGAGAGAAGAGAGAGAGAGAGAGAGAGAGAGAGAGAGAGAGAGAGAATGAGAGAGAGTAGAGAGAGAAGAGAGAGAGGAGAAGGAGGAGAGAGAGAGAGAGAATTGATTTTTTTATTCATATTTTGCCATTTTTTTATTTCAACAATGATTTTTACCATTTTAAAATGTTTTATGCATTTCAGACTTGGATTTCTATAATATATAAATAATATATATATTATTATATAATTAATAATATATATATATATAAATTTATATAAATATATATATATATTATATATATATATAATATATAATATATATTATATATATATAAATTTATATAATATATTATATATATATTATATATAATATATATATAGATATATATATTAATATATATATATAAAAATTATATATATATATATATATTATTATATATATAAATAAAAAGGCTGTGTATAATATATAATATATTATATAATAATTATAATATAATATCATATATATATAATAGTATATTATATATATTATTAAATATATAATATTATTATATATATATATATATAATATATATATATATATATTATCGAATCAATAATGTTTTTTACTTCACACTATTTAAAAACTCTCTCTCTCTACCTCTTCCCTCCTCATTCCATACCTTCTCTCTCGCTCTCTCTCTCTCTCCTCTCTCTCCTCTCCTCCCTCTCTCTTCTCTCCTCTCCCTCCCTCTCTCCCCTCCCTCCTCTTCTCTCCTTCTCTCTCTCTTCTCTCATCTCTCTCCTCTCTCTCCTCTCTCCCTCTCTCCCCTCTACTCTCTGTCTCCTCTCTCTCTCTCTCTCTCTCTCTTCTCTCCTCTCTCTTCTCTCCTCTCTCT
>JABUQX010011800.1:100000-110343 GCA_015478945.1 Trachelipus rathkii | reverse complement strand
CAGATCTTCATTACTTATTATTCCATACCTTACACCGACCATGAGATAGAACAAATAGAAGTAGGCTAGACGTGCTAGAGCGGTTCGGTTGTTCAGATTCGCTCGGCAATAGCGGGAATCGATTCGCCAACCCTCAAAACATAGGGTTAGACACCAAACTCGGACATGCAGCTAGAAATGGGATAGAACAAGCTAGAAGTGCTAGAAATTGGGAGGGGGAGTGACAGACATGGCGTGTTAGAAATTTGTGTCCAAATCTGTATGCTACTACTCCGCACCGCTCTAGCACCTCAACGGTTGCTCCGATTCGTTCGGCAATAGAGGGAATCGATCCGCTAACCCTCAAAACATAGTGTTAGACACCAAACTCGGACATATAGCTAGAAATAGGGTAGCACAGGCCAGAAAGGGGGGAGGGTGGAACGACAGACGAGGCGTGCTAGAAATTTGGGTCCAAATCTTTATGCTACTACGGTGGGTGATGGTGGAAAACGGAGTCATATTCAGATTCAGGAGGTCATTTTTACATAAGAATCAGCAGGAATGGTGTCAGGGCTCGGAAATTTTTTTTTTGTTTTTTGCAGACCAGTGTAACAGAAGCAGAAACTTGCATCCCGCTATCTTCCGCAGGTAGGCGTTCGGCAACCCTTTGGTGGTCCCAAGAGAGTGCACAAGTTAACCGGGAGAAGAAAAAACTACAGACAATACAAAAGGGCGAGCACTACCCAAACACGATTATTTTTAAAGCAGCTGCGGCGAGATCTCGTCGAATTAATCGCCAAACACGCAAACATTATTTTCAAACTTATACTTGACTGTCAACTCCACAACTCTGCTTTCTTCAGTGTGAAAGTTGTATAGAAAATATCTCGCCACGCCATCAACTCTCTACCCACAGTCCTCCGTTATGTTCTTGATATAACCGATACGATCTTTGCTCCAGCAGCTGTCGGAGATGCATTAAGTTATAGTTTTGCTAGCCACTCGAGCTCTTCCTTGTATCCTGTAACCTTTCATAATTTGAGAATTAACACTGCACCTCCAGACTTTTCAACAGAGAAAGGGAAAGATCATACCTAGAACCGTCTTTTTACACTTACATAGTATTAAACGGCAATGGCAAGTAGCAAAGACGGTGCGGTGCCCCTTTTCCAGACATAATTTCGTAAATTATGCTCCGTCATATTCACCCATCTGCATCGGCGTTCTTGCTGGATCTGTATAACACGATTCTGGATCAAATCCTTTTCCATCTATTTGGACTACAGATTTTGTTAGCCATATTCCTTAATCTGGGAAAGATCAGAAGTTGGCGGACAACCAAAAACCAATTTCGCTGACCTGTCAAATTTACAAATTAATGGGGGAAATGGTTTCAGACCCGCCGCCCCTTCAAGTTTATGAGGAGCGCCAGACTTTTTGGCAAACTTCCACATTTGGTTCCCGCAAATCGTTCGACCCGCGGGCTTCCTTGTATTAAGACTAGATCATGAATCGGAAGCCTTCTCAACTGGCGGGATGGTTCTTGGTGTCTTTTTTTTATATATATTTTGAAAAAGCTTAAGACAACATGGAGAACTGGGGTTCTCCTTAAACTCAACTCGCTTGCGTTCTGACAAGCTCCCTCTCGTATTAAAAATTCCATTCTGTCAATAACTCAGAACGATAATTCCTAGGATGAATACTCACGCCACTTTACTCTGGATAAAAGGTGTTCCGCAGGGCCAGTGTTATGAAGTGTATTATGCATTTGTCTCCGGATTCCACTGACATACGTTCACTACTTATACCAGCGATGTCAATTTTTCTCTCTATGTTGACCTGGCGCTATATATTGGTTGCCAGTCTACCATTTCTTGAAAGTCTGCTCCAACTAGCATTGGAATATTTACACAACTAGGTGATAACTCCCACAAATCTGTTCGACATTATCTTCAATTGATTGTCCCAACTGGACCCTATTCGCCGACGTCATTTTCCTACTTTATGGTCCATAGGACCCTTCTAAAAGATTGTCCCATGCATCTTTATCTGAATCTTCCCCACTTTAGTAGACAACTATTTTCTTGTTATCTCCAAGAAGCGAATTATTCTTTACACATACAGATTTTGTTATGTATATTTAGGACATATTTTATTAATTTTATTTATTTTATTTATTTTTTGACTGAAATGATCTCACTTCAGCCATTCAATTTTCCACTGACATTCAAAATATGCTACATAGCCAGGACCCACCCACATGTTGATCTTTTCAGCTCCAGTAGGGCCGCTTCTTTGTGAGTACGTGGTGCGCGTCCTGTTATATTGACTCAACAAAAAAAAGAAGAAAAAAAGGGTAACTCCCATGACTTCCATTTACTACCCACCAAGACTTCAGTAGTACTAATTCTGAAAAGGGAGTCAAGAACCCGTCGCCACATCCTCCCGCGAACCTAAAATTATTCGTTCACCCATTCCTGTAACTCCACAGGTCAAATTTCTAGGACTTATTCTATATGAAACACACTTACATACGCACCACATATTAAATTCTTTGAAAACGCACGTCACTCCAGTGCTTGACCTATTAACGTAATCTCGCCTCAAATCTTGGGAGGCTTTGATCCGCAATCCCTCTTTACGTCTCTTATACCACCCTAATCCGATTAAAGCGGATTATGGACTGTTAGTATATGGTCAGGCCTCCCCAACTCTACTACCATCTGTTAATCCCCTCAACAAACGAAGGCGATCTGGTATCTTCCACTGGGCCTTCCGATTTCACCCCCCGGTAAGCCTTGAAGTTGAATCTAATGTAATGCCACTCTCTCCTCGACAAGGAATACATCATGTTTACAAGTTATTTCGCTTTCAAACCCCAATACCTGTCTGCTCTAATTTGCAGGACGATACCTCAGAATCCTATTACTGGCCATTTGCGCAAACAGTTTATAACATCCTTAATTTCCTTAACATCCCTTTACAAAATTTGTTGCCTTTCTCTTATTACGAAGGGCACACACCTTGGCTATTCCCTGCTCCCACCATTTGCTTTGAGGTCCTACCTTTCTCTCAATCTCGAAATCCCTGCGCCTCTGTTAAGGATCATTCCGTCTTCATTCCGCAGTCACGTGCAATTTATACTCCGTGTTTACTGATGACTTTAAAACACAGACTGTAGTGGGTGCTTCTGCACTGTCTTTCCTGACCGAATCTTCCACATACCCTTCCCCACCATGCTTCAATTTTTACAGCAGAATTAATAGCTTTAATGATTGCCCTTTCTCGAATTCTATTCCTTAACCAAAACCACTCATGTCTTTTATTCAGTTTCGCTCGCTTCCTTCTAGTCGCTTAAAACCCCTTATTCTAAAAAATCCGCTGTACAACAATTTCTTCGGCTGCTCCACTCCCGTAAGACAACTAGCATTCTCATGTTGGACCCCCTCTCAATGTAGCGGGTAACTTGGCACATTAAATCGCCGACTAGCAAATAGGACAAAATGGCCACCTCTCTTTCGAAGCTGATCCAAGGTACCTCCCGGATGCATATCGACAAGGCCGCCTACAACAACTTGATTACTCATCCTGCTCACTCCGACAAGGCTTTCGATCTTATTGGCAAAAGTGCTGGACGAATGATCAGCGGGGAGCGAAACTTAGAAATATAAAGCCGATTATTATTGAAAGTGGGTACTATCCTCCCCCGGCGAAAGCGCTTACGAGGTGATACGTTGCACGTCTCCGTATCAGGCCACCACCAATATCACTCGTCAATATGATGTCACGAACCCTCCTCCCCATCTGACAAATTTTGCCGCACAGCCAATAACCCCGCAATTGTTCGCACATATCTCAAGCGATTGTCCACAAACTGGCCAGCATTCGCTATCCGATCATAATTTCCTGACTTTCATTAGGCTCACATCAACACGGTAAAACGATTATCACATCATATCTTCATCTGAATCAATCCCCGAATCTATTTTCTTGTATCTCCAAAAAGTGAATATTCTTTACCAACCATATCTGATCTTTTGTTATTACTGGTCAATACTAGGACCATTAATATAACTAGTAAGGGTTATAATTTTGTTTATTTTTCTATCATTTTTTGACTGAATATTCATTTCGCCATCATCACAAATTTTACTTCGTCATTTTAAAATATGGTATATGCCAGGAGCCCAGGACCCACCCATGGAGTTGATTTTTCAGCCCAGTGTGGCCGCTTATTTGTGAGCCGTGTTGGGTCCTGTGCATTGACTCGAAAAAAAATGCTCCGTCATATTCACTCTTCTGCCGAGATTTTGCCTGGATCTATAACAGAAATCTTGGATCGAATTCCTCTTTTCCACCATATTTGGACTACAACTTTGTAATCCCCTTCCCCAAACCTGGGAAAGATCCGAAGTTGGCGACAACCAAAGACCAACTTCGCTGACCTGTCATACTTGCAAATTAATGGAGAAAATGGTTTCGGGCCGCCATCTCCTGGTTCTGGAGAGTCGCCAGGCTTTTTCAAATTTAGTTTGGTTCCGCAAAAATCGTTCGACAGCGGATCCCTTATTAAAACTGGATCATGACGTCCGAGAAGCCCTCTTATATAGAGAACTTTTTTGTTTGTCTTTTCTTTGACCTTGAAATAGCTCGATAACACAGTGGGGAGCTGGATGTCTATAAACCTCCACTCGCATCGGTTCCGAAGACAGGCATCCTTTTCTATTAAATGCTTCTATCAAAATAGATCCATCCAAGTTCGGTGCTCTTCTATCTCTATCACGCCAACTTTGGATGGAAGGATGTTTCGCAGGGCAGTGTTCTTTCTAAGTGTATTACTATTTCTCTCGGATTCAATGACATTGTTACTTCTATCCCAACGACGGTCAATTTTTCTCTATTTTGATGACTTTTCGCTAGATATTGTCGGGTGCAGGCTGCCATACCTTGAACGGCAACTTCAACACTAGCTAATGGAACTAAATAATCACAAAATGGAGCTAAATTACACCATTAGCTTCCATTTCTCACCCACAAAACCCTCAGCAGTACTTTTAAGAAAAAAGGGAATCGAAAAAACCTGCCCACCTTCCTCCCACGAACCTAACCTTAGGTGGTTCGCCCATTCCCGTAACTTCACAAAGTCTAAATTTCTAAGACTCAATTCTAGATGACCCTTAACATATGGCACCGCACATTTAACTCCTGAAAAACAACTTGTCATCGCAGTGCTTGACCTATTGCGTCTCTTGCTCACTCAAAATCTTGGGGTTGCTATTCGTCGATTCTTTTACGTCTCTACATCCCCTAATCTGAATCGAACTGGATTCACGGCTAGTATAAGGACTGGTCTCCCCAATCCTACTACACCTGTTAGATCCCATGTCAAAACGAATGGCGATCCTTTCTCCACGGAGCCTATCCGATCCATCTTTCCCGGGTAGGCTTGACTTGAGTCCGATTTGATTGCCGCTCTCTCTTCGAAGGGAATACAATCATGTGCAAAGTATCTTCGCTTAGCAAAAAAATCCCAATACCATCTGTATCTACAACACCGATTCTTCGAGACGGTACGCCAGAATCCTCTTCACTGGCATTGCAAACACAGCTTAATAACATTTTTAATTTCCTCAACTCCCTTTGCCAAAGCTGCTGCGTTCTCTCATGCACCGAGGGCACACACCTTGCGTTATTCCGGCTCCCACCATTTAGCCTGTCCTGACTTCCTCCCAAATCTAGCCAAACCTGACTGCCTTGTTAAAGGCATCATTTCTGTCTCTTCCACAGTCACGGTGGCCATTTAACTCAGTGTTTACTGACGGTTTTAAAAACGGCAACAGCAGTGGGTGCAATCTGACTCGTCCTTTTCAACTGACCGCAACCCAATGTCTCCCATAACCCCCCCCCCCATCACGTTCAATTTTACAGCATAATTAAGGGATATAATGATTGCCCTTTCTAGAATTTTATTCCTTAACCAAGACCACTCTTATTGTCATTTATTCAGATTCGTGCCATCGTCCTCCAAATGCTTAAAGCCCCCATATTCTAAAAAAAAAACAATGGTTATCTTGCAGCTACAACAATTTATTCGGCTGCTCCACTCTCGTAAGAAACAACTCATACTATGTTGGACCCCTCTCAGTATGTGGCAACTGCACAAAATCCGTTGACGAGAGAGGTCAAAATAGCCCCCTCTTCTTTTCGTAGCTGTTCTAGGTACCTCCCGGATGCCAGTCGACAAGGTCGCCTCCCATCAACTGATTACTATCCTGCTCTCCGACAAGACTTCCGCAGTCTTATTTTTCACAGGTTTTGACGACGTGATTCAAGCGAGGGAAGCGCAAACTCTAGAAATATAAAACCGAACATTGGTTAGTGGTCTCCCTCTCACCGACGAAAGCCTCCGTATTCGCCACACCAATATCACTCACAACCACAGTATTTTACGGGACCCTCCTCCCATATGCAAATTTTGCCGTCGTCATACTCCTCAATCTGTTCATCATATCTTCATTGATTGTCCCAACTGGACCGCATTCGTCGTCGTCACTTTCCTGCTTTACGGTCCATAACACCTAAAAGGTTATGCTATATCTTATCTGAATCCTCCCACTTTAATATTAATTCTATTTTCTCTTATCTTCAAGAACTGAATATTCTTTATAACATATGATTTTGTTATGTAATATTAGGACTGTTTATAATGTAAGTGCAACATATGTTATGTAATATTAGGACTGTTTACAATGTAAGTACATTTCTTTTTATTTAGCTTTTTATTTATTTTTTGACTGAATATTCATTTCGCCATCCAAATTTTCTTTGATATTTAAAATATGTTTAAGCCAGAGCCGACCCATGGGGCTGATTATTCAACCCAGCGTGGCCGCCTCCCTGTGGGCCGTGGTTGGGCCTGTACAAGAACAAAATAAAATAAATAAATAAATATGGCTGTCATAGTCCAATTTCGATCGAATTGGGGCTGTGTGGAGACGTAAAAGGGACTTGCGATCAGCACCCCAAGATTTTAAGGCGAAATGACAAGTTTTCAGGAGTTTAATGTGTGGTGCGTATGTTAGGTGGTCATCTAGAATGAGACCTAGAAATTTGACTTGGAAAGTTACAGGAATGGGTGAACCTTAAAAGGCTAGGTTCGTGGGAGGAAGATCTCAGGTTCTTCGACTCCCCAAAATATTCCTAATATTCCTATTCCTAAATATTACTGCTGACGTTTTTTTGGGAGATATATGGAAGCCGTGGGAAATATCCCATTGTGAAATATTCTCAATAGCTAGTTGAAGTTGCCGTTCAAGAAATGGCAGCCTGGCACAAACAGTGTATATCGCCAGTTCATCAACATAGAGAGAATAATTGACCGTTGCTGGGATAGAAATAGCGATGTCATTGAATCCGAGAGTAAAAAATAATACACTTAGAACACTGCCCTTCGGAACACCTTCATACAGAGTAATGTGGCTTAATAGAGCAGAAGAGCACCAAACCTGGATGGATCTGTTTGACAGAAAACATTTAATAAAGAGGTGGAGCGGTCTTCGAAAACCGAGCGAGGGTAGTTTAAGGAGAACCCCAGTTCTCCACGTTGTCATAAGGTCTTTCAAGGTAAAAAAAGAAGAAAAAAAAACTGAAATTTAAAAAAAAAGTCTGACGACTTTTCAAAACAGGGAGAAGGCGGCCCGAAACTATTTTCTCCATTAATTTACAAGTATGACAGGTCAGCGAAATTGGTCTTTGCATGGTTGTCCGTCAACCTCAGATCTTTTCCAGGTTTGGGAATAGGGATTATAAAAGCTGTAGTCCAATCAGATGGAAAAAAGAATTCGATCCAGATTCTATTATATAATCCAGCAAGAACGCTGAATCAGAAGGGTGAATATGACGGGGCATTATGTACGAAATTATGTCTGGGCCAGGGGCACCGTCATTGTTATTCGCCAGTGTAGTTTGATACTTTGCAAGTGTAAAAAGAAGGTTATAGGTATGATCTTCCCCTTTCGCTGTTGAAAGGTCTGGCGGATGACAATTCCAAT
Organism: Trachelipus rathkii; assembly: GCA_015478945.1. Lineage (NCBI taxonomy): Eukaryota > Metazoa > Arthropoda > Malacostraca > Isopoda > Trachelipodidae > Trachelipus > Trachelipus rathkii. The sequence continues at coordinate 102,310 of JABUQX010011800.1, read as the reverse complement.
GAAAGAAGGTGGCCATGCTGTGTTGTTATGAATATTATGAGGATGGTCTTTTTGAGACAATTGTCTCTATGTGGCTAGGGGTAATGTTGGAGGTGGATACAGATGGGGAGGAAAGGCTGAGACGTGGGTCCCGACGAGGAGGAGCAATAAATCCTGGTGGTAAGGAATAGTCGTACAACAGAGATTTTGGTTGTACGACCAGTTTTGTGGGGGGGGGGGAGTTTTCTGTGGTATTTGGTGGAGGGACTTCGCCATGAATGCGAAGTAAGTTGAGTTCAACCAAGTCCATGTTGTTTAAGAATGGGAGCGATATCAGTATCTGCCAAGCAAGCAGATTCAGAAATGTGTGGAGAATATGGGGCTGTTTCCATGGAAACGGGGAGGAAGGTGTCACCGGAAAAGTGTCATCTTTTTGAGAGGGTGTTGGAGTTGCGATATTGGGATCCAATATAGGATCCGTTGGGTTGCGAAAGTCTAATGCTGGAGACTTTGTCAGTGAGTCATCAGGTGGGTGATTTTGGAAGACTGGACAATTTGAGTTAAGATGGGAGACCTCTGGGTCCCCTTTCATGCCACCAACAGATTCAGAACGCTTGGAACGTTTGCGTTGAACGGTTTTCCATTCACCTCTCTCGGAAGCGCAGGAAGCATTAGAAAGAGAGTGGGTCGTCACATCAAGCTCTATTTGGGAACTATAATCCATTTCATCCGCTAAGGCATAGAATCCTTTAGGGAGTGCTGGGATAGGAAATTCGGAAGAAGAGTTATAGGAGGATTCAGAAGAGCTGGAATAATCCTGCAAGCTATCAGAGAGTTGATTGGTGGGTTGTTTGACAGCTGTGGTTGCTTGGGTGCAATCTATTGATATCAATGCTTTTGTATCAGGAATAGACTTATAGCGAGGTCTCTTCTGAAATGCATTTTTTAAATCTAAGGTCGGTGCTTTAGAAATTCGGATGTTTTATATTTTAGCGAATAATATTTGCCTTGATGCTTTATCTTTTGTTTTTGTTTAAGGACATCTTTTTCATGAGTTGGAATAATAGTGAGAGACGGATTAGGGAACAAAGACGCAGGCCTCTTACGTGAGTTTGGCGAATTCATAGGGAGTTTATGGGGCAGAGTTTCTTGGCAGGAAATGCTTTCCAATCTATGTGGAGGATGAACCAACTTAGTTTCATTGCTTGTTAGTTGAAAGCTAGTACTCAGGGTCGGGTTGTTTGATCGAGGGCTTCTTTTTGACAATTTCAATAGTCGGTACATAGGCAATGCAGGCTAACAGGTTACAGTAACGGCTTGAGGCTCGCTAGGAACAGGGCCCGGAAGAGTGTTTCGGGAATTAAGTTGTGTCGGTGTGCTGACGCGCGATACAATTGTAGCGTAGGATTGCATGGATCTTGCAGGATATTTGTCTTTGAGCTGGTGTATGGCATCTCTCCTGCTCAATTTTTATATAGTGCCTAACTCCAAAACCTCCTGTTCAAACAGGTATGACGTGCATTTTGTGGAAGAGGCACTGTAGGGTCCTCCACAGTTTTTGCAGAGTGGTGTGTTTTCACAGGGAATGTGAGATTCTTCTCCACATACTGTGCATATGTCATGCGGTCCTCTACAGTATTTTCGGGGATGACCAAACAGCCGGCATTTAAAGCAACGTCTGGGTCAGGGGAATAAACCTGTGAACACTGTAGCTTGTTAACCCAATTTTCACCTTAGGAGGTGGCAAAGGGGTGTTAAAGGTCAGCAGTAACCGAGGATTTTGAGTATCATGCAGGAGAGTCCCGAGATGGGGGAAATCTGTAAACGTTTGTAATTGGAAATCTTTTCTGCTGTAGAGTTCTTAGAATGACAGCAATATCTTCGTTTTTCTGTTCTAGAGAATAGATGGTGCCCTTGGATGTGTTTCTTGTGGAAATAAGAGGGATGCTTCCGAGAGACGTTAAGGATGACAAGATGGAACTTTGATTCCGGGTAGTAGCTTGAACGAAAAAGGACCTATTTTACATTAACGTGGCTGGGGGGTCTTCAACTCCTGAAGCCTTTTCAAGTGCATCGCTAAGAATGATGATTCTTTGGTTAGTAAGAGCTTTGGAGGTGGTGAATCGCAATAAGTAATACATCGGGAATGATGTGTGAGCTGGGAGTCCCGGAGGAGCAGCATATGGAGTAAACAAATGAGAACGACTAGGACGAGGGGCGCCTTTTCGGGATTGCCTCAACCGTTTGGGCACCTGAGATGTCGAGGGCGTGCTAGGCGAAGAATCGCATGGGGTAAGCTGAGACTTTCCAGGTGAAGTGAAGGGAATCACG
>JABUQX010011800.1:87500-95000 GCA_015478945.1 Trachelipus rathkii | reverse complement strand
AAAAACCCAACTTCTGCCAAATCTCCTTCACTAAAACGCATTCCAACTTTCCTATCTCTTTCGACGGTCTCTCGTCTCTCCTGTTGACAAATATAAACATCCTTGGCCTTAACATAAAACAAAAAAAATGTTTGGAAAAACCTCAGTCACAAACGGTTGCCTAGGGCGCTCAAAGAAACTTGGAGTTTTGTTTAGACTGCGGGACTTTTTTTTCTCTTCTTTTTTTCTTCTTCTTTTTTTTCTCTTTTTCTTGCTCCAGGTATACAAGGGTCTCATCCGCCCTTGTATGGAGCCACTGCTCCTATCTAGGAGGGTGGCTCTGGTTCACCGGCTTTGGATAGGGTCGAGTCAAAGGCCAAAAGCTTATAACTGTTCTGTTGGTGTTATCTCATATCTATAGCCACCCAGCAGCAAGCTGCTCGAGGCAACTTATCATGCGTACCGAACCACCTTTTACGACGCCCTCGTAGCACAAGGAGTGCGGTATCTGCGCACAAGTTTTGTTGATGAATGGTAACTCCATTCTAGTTCGCTGTGGTGCTTCATTTCTTTCCCGCACCTCTGTTCTGGGAATTCTCATCCCAACTCTGTATGTCCCTGTTGAATTAATCTCTCCACTGAAATCTTGGTCTTGCTCATCTCGTAATTTGGGCTAGAGGGTGAATTGAGCGTACTACACCCCCTCCTTTGGAATAGCTCTGACTTGAGTTGTGTGACAACTGTAAAAAAAATCCTAGGGGGGCAGATATGTGACAAAATGAAAAATCCCCACTCACCCCTCCAAAACATCATTCAGAATTATCCCAGAAAATCGCACTCTTCAACATTACCTTCAGATGACCATATGTCGCAACCCACAAATACTTGTTATGCTTATTCAAACTTTAAATTTAAATCTTGCAGAATTCTAGCACTCGCACGCACAAAATCTACCATAGCTCATCTTACACAAGTCACTCAATCAGAATGCAAATCTTCTATCCCCTCTCATCCTCCACACCACACAAACACATTTCACACCACACCACTCCATTTCAACGGTTCCTTCCATCTTTGTTTCAGTCACAGCTAGCAAATCAAATCTGACCTTTTCAAAATACATCCATCACCATATCTCCTATTTCTACTCAATACAGTTATTCTCTGACATTAGATGATATTCCATACGAGTCATACATTTTCGCCGAAAAGGATAGAACGCCGCTTACGGCGATCACGACCTTCTCCGAGCCATGCATAGCATTCCTGGCAAAAGATAGTGGTAGGCGGCAGCCAACCCAACTACCACCACCACTTAGTTGCCTTCACGACACGCAGGAAATACGATGTCGGCAATTTTTCTCCCCCACACATAGGATATAAGGGATAGGGGGATAGTAAGATGTTGTCTAGAAGAGCGGTGTGGATATAAGTACGTATATGATATGTGGATAAAGATGGTGTCTCTAAGATGTTGTCTGGAGGTTTTAGTGTGGATATGAACGCAGAATAGAAAGGCGAACCATTAGGCACTGGAACGTCATACATACCATAATCAAAAGGGATATATATATATATATATAATATATATATATATATATAGATATAAATTTAATATAATATATATATAATATAATATATATATATAATATATATATATATATACATATATATATATATATATAATATTATTATTATATATATATATATATATATATATATATATTATAATATATATATTATATATATACATTATGCGGCACCGTACATGAAAATTGCTTGGGCGATACCGGTACATCGGTACTTCGAAAAATAGCTTGGGCGATACCAGTACTCGGTACTTTTCAAAAGTGTTTGGCGATACCGGTACTCAGTACTGTATCGCGGTACATCTGTGTACATCGATACATTTCATATATTGTGAAAAAGAACAATACTGATAAATGAATTTCAATAAAATAGTTATTAATATTACTAGATATTTTTATTTGTTTCTGTCTATTCTTTTAGATTAAATTTATATATATAATATATATTATATATAATATATATATGATGTATAATATAAAGACATACGAAGTCTTTAAAGATATTTAATAAGATTTAAGTACTTTATAATATATATATATATGCAACAGGAATATTTCCCTAATGATGCAATATTATTAAATTTTTGGAATAAAGGTGTCTTAATTAAATCGGAGAGTTAATTTTGCTAATCATTATAGGTTATCGCCGTATGCACAGTATGCGAATTTCTCATGAACCACCAAATTTTCAAATAAAATCGTGAAGTTTCGATGCAGAAATTTCATTCTATGGCAGAAATTATATAGTTTTCATTGAGACCGTACATCCCAAGCCAAACGTTGTTTCCGGCAATCCTCGTGGGATATTTGCAGCATAAGTTGAGCATAATGCTAGAAGACCCACACCAACGTCAGAAAAGTCTGAATGGTATCGTGAAGCTTCGAGTAACTCGATCATGAAAGGCATATCACATTTATGTGTATTATTTAATATTACATTTGCTACTATGTTAGCCAACTAAATTTATGAATTTCGAAGGTATTATGACACACTACTCTGTTGGGATCGTAGTTTCAATATAATCGTACAAAACATCAGCGGAAAGCACTTACGAAATGAATATCGTGGTCTATAGCAACAGTCTTATTTACTTGTAACATCCTTATAACTATGCCTCAATAATATGTATACAACCCAGAAACTGACGGATATGGTTGATTTCTTGAAGACAAGAATGCCCACAAAGCTACGGAGGTGTATAGACGGAGATATCCAGATCATTTGGAACCGCATTCCACTATAATGTACAGATTGTACACAGCGTTTTCAAGGAATAAGTTCACCAACTCACCCATTCGCCACCCCAAATTTCAACCTCCCACCGTACCTTTGACATGTGAGTCATTGACATTCTTTATATACCACGGAAACACCAACACTATTTTACGCAGAGCAAGAACACACTTGTACGTCATTCACATATGTTCACATTTTTTCATTACAGAGCAACATGTGACGGTCTGGCATCGCGATCCCGACGTGGGTATTCGTAAGTCCCAAATGGTTTCCGATGTTTGGCAATAAACTTGACGGCAGTCCGTATTTGTGCGACGCGATGAGGACAGCGTTGCCAATATTATGCACGATTAATGGTGAATTATCGCGCTACTGGGACGAGAGAAAACATCGCATAATCACCTACAGCACGCGCGACACCAGTAGTTTACTCCATAAATGTTAGTGAACTGCAGATATATACTGATCGGGCCGGATATTTACCATAGAAACCTAGATAGCGATTGAAATCAAGAATTTCTGGAAACTACTTTGTCAAACCTTCCTCATACGTACCATTACAGACACGTCAAAATTGTACTACCAGCATGAAGGATGCCCAGCACATACAGCAAGGGCTGGGCAACATCATCTAAACGTAACACACCCCGGTAGGTGGAAAGGAACATGGGGTCCTATTCCGTGGCCTCCTAGATCACCGGACTTTACTCAACTGGAGTATTACCTTGTGCGGGCCAGAGGTGGCACTTCCGCTCTTAGTCGCTAGTCCGCAGTCCGCTCCGCGGACTAGCGGAGGTGCGAATTCGTCAGGAAATTAGCGGACTGGCACGTGCGGACCAAAAAAAAGTTTCCGCTCTTTTTGTATTCCGCACCTTTTTTAAAAATGAAAATATAGTTACTTATAAGAACTCTTAAATCTATAATAAGAATATATTTTTATTTTAAGTTTAAACAATTATTCTTTTAGTCAAATAAATTATTTTTTAACATTAAATTCAAAAATAATCTCAACCTCCATAAAGGTACCATATATAATAAATAACATTCTAAATGATTTATAACTGAATGAATATTACCCCTCATCTATAACTTTAATTAATTATATATTACTATAATAACTAGCAATTTCTAAATCAATTCATTGAAGACATTTAAAAATATATATTAGGTATATATAATATATATATACTATTATATATAATATATAGATATATATAATATATATACTATTAAATATATATATTATATAATATATATATATATACTATATATATAGTATAATATAATTATATATATATTAGTATATATAATATATATATAATTATAATTTGGTTTTACACAGAACTGATTAAATATAATATATATAATATATATATAATATATATATATATATACTATAATTATATATAATAATATATATATATATATATAATATATAATATAATTATATATATATATATATATATAATATAGATATATATATATATAAATATATATAGGCTATAAGTTGATACCTAGCATTAGCATCGACTCTGCAGGATCGAGGCTTTCATGGATCTACTTAAAGTCTTGGACGAAAATAACCTTTTATGGGTGGACAGGTGGCTCCAAAATATTCAGAAGTGGAGCAGAATGATTAGGTGAGGACCTTAAATTTAGCAATGCGACTGCTGGAAGTGAACTAACACAGGCACTCCTCTCCACCAAAGGACATCTTTCCCTTTCAGCATAGGCAGAATATGTGTTGAACTTGTTCATAAATATAATACACCTCTCCCTAGTTCTGCTGCTGCTGTAGAGCGAATATTTAGTTTGGTGGGGATATTTTGGGGGCAAAGAGGTCAGCCTTAACTGCTTTTAATTTTGAGCACCTAATCTTTTGAAAGGTAATGGATCTCTTGTCCTTTTGAAGACTAACATTTGAGGAAGAAGTGGAAAATCTTGAGATTTTGCAAATATTCATTCATTCAATAGATATTGATTATATTATAAAATAAATTTTTTGAAGGATATATACTATTAGTATTTAATATTCAAAATCTTTTGATGAAGTCGCCCCCATATTAGCGGGAGACGTTGCGGACGTGCGGACTCTGCGATAGCGCGAGGTTTGGATGTCTCTGAATAAGTGCGGAAGGGAGCGCTAGCGAACTACGTTTTCTCGAGCGTGCGAGGTTGCGGCTCGACTACCCTAAATGAGCGGTGGTGCCCACTCTGCTTGTGGGTTACCTGAAGATCGTGTTACTGTGGGTACACAAACACTGATTAGCATCAGTTAATTTACCTCTTAAGTTCGAATCACTCACGCTAGTCGAATAGTCGACTCCGAAAATATCACATTGCAACATGACAAGCGGTGGATCAACGGGCTGACTTTGCGTGGAATAAGTTGCAGACATTTCACGCCACCGCCCGCTATAAGGTATACATGCATATTACGATGAAGAATGTACTACATAAATCAGAAGTACTACCAGGAAAGGTTTTCATACATACCGAAATAAATAACGATGTATGACTGAAATAAGACGATGGGTTACAGAGTTACTAAATCATTTCTGTTATAAATCATAACTGTTCATCGTAACTAAATATTAATAGTACCTTATATAAACGTACGCTGTATATGGGGTTTCGGCCCTCATTCAACGATGCTTCTAAACCTATTACAATAACATTTGTTGGTAGCTATTACGGCAGCAGCACGTATTTTTTCCGCGTGTATTGAGAGGTAACTACCATTTGAATCGATATGACTGTCTCTATGAACCCTAAATAATTTGCCGTTAAAATGCAACTATAATTATTCGAACCACACGGTTTTTTGAAAAATTCGAAGGGTCATGAGCAATTCGCATACAGAGACCCTCCTTATTCCTACAAGTTTCTAAAAAATTGACATCATTACGGAAATATTCCAAGTTGTTGCCACATTAGCTGAGACCACAACACGCACACACACACACACACACACAACGCACACGCACGCACACAACGCAGGGATAGGAGGAATATGATAATACCATATATATATATATATAATATATATTTATATATATATATATCTATATATATATATATATAATATTATATATAACTATATAATAATATATATATATTATAGTATATATTATATATAGGCAAATGTTAGAAACTGCTAACTGTAAACGAGAGGGGATATAGTCAACCACCTCACAAGGCAAGCGTAGTTCCATAACCTCTAAGTTCCTGACACAAAAACTCGTATAATAATAAAATTAATTAGTAAGTTAGTTAGGTTAAGTAAGTTAGGTTAGTTAGGGTAGGTTAGGTATAGGTTAAATTAGGTAAACCTCGGTAAGTCACAGTCAGTTACAGTTCTACAATTTGCCAGTATATATATTATATATATATATATATATATATAATATATATAATATATATATATATATAATATATATAAATATATAATATATATATACTAGGTATAATATATATAATATATTATGAAGTTTTTATGGTCGCTGTTGAAGAACACCTTCATTAGCTGAAGACTAGAAGATGTTGAAGAGAGTGAGCGTTTGTCGCGATGAATTGGCGTTTCGTCCCGGTGGGCTGCTTTGGACTCATCGGTGGTTGTCCGCAGCCCCCTTCCACTCAGGACGCCACAGAAACTCCCCCCAGTGACAAATATGCCGCGACACACCCCGCTCTGCGCCCGGGAAGGACGTTGGTCAGCTGTCAGAAGGTAAGAGCCAGGTGTGCACACATTAAAAGCCACCGAGAAGGCTTCGACCACTCTGTACTCATACGTGCAGTTGGTCCGCACCTGCAGTGAGAAGCACAGTACAGGCGTTACAGGATGACCGAACCGAACAGCAAGCAGCGCCCAGCAGAAGAAACTGAATGATGTAAGCTGCGTGTTGAACAATTGTGAGTTAAAACAAAACTCTACAAACGAAATGTTTAACCACGGGCGAACAACTTTGAGAGGAAGATGGGGATGCTGGCTGGGTGTTTCGTGTGCCACTCCAGTAGCACTAAGTTCACTCCGGATCACCAATTATGAAGGGCGTAATGGTGTCGCTGTGAAGAACACCTTCATAGCTGAAGACTTAGATGATGTTGAAGAACGATCGCAGCGCTATGTCGCGCATGATTGGCGTATATCGTCCCCGAGGGGGGCTGCTTATGACTCATCGGTGCGTGGTCGCACCCCCCTCCACCGAGACGCCACAATATATATTATATATATATATATTATAATCATATAATATATATATATACTAATATATTAATATATATATTATATACTATATATATATAGATAATATATATATATATGAGACTTTGTTCTGTGTTATAGGAAGAGAATGGTCATTTTGAAATGTAAAAAAATTATAAGTAAAAATTAAAAAAAATGCACTACGGCATTAAATAAATTAGATTTTAAAGCAATTAGATGCTCAAATGAATGGCCATTGCACATGAAACGCAGGGGAAAGAACAGCACTGTTTACAGGGAGCTTCCCTCCTCCGTTGCCCCAACGCGGGGGACGCGCTGAATGCTTGAATTATAAAATATTCTCTTATTCTGTAGTAACAAAAAGTATATATAAGGCATATAATTTTTTGACGAATTGAAGCACTGGCGTATTTGAGTTTCCATGAAGTATGAAATTTGCAGACAACTTTTTCAGGTATTTTATCTAAATT
>JABUQX010011800.1:77500-82500 GCA_015478945.1 Trachelipus rathkii | reverse complement strand
ATTAAGCCTGTCTTCGTTCACTGCATTTCTTAGTCATGTCTTTACTCTTCGCAGATAGCTGAAAGACCTTTCAATGGTACTTGTTGAACACTGGAGAGCAAGTGCAATTAATAGACAGGTTTTGATTTGAGGAAAAAAGGGGTGGCTTCTTTAATTGCTTCAGTAAGTTCCAAGTCTTTCAACTTTTGTTTATCAATTTTTTTATCCAGCCACAAGGTATACCGTAAGTCAGTTTTGGTATGAATTTTGTTGATATCAAAATCATAAAACTCTAAAAATCATTTTACTTTCTCATGCAAACTGTCTACGGCAGCACCTAACATAAGAAACGGATGCAAATGAAAAAGATCAAATGCTGTGCAGAGACGTGGTGTACTATTAAAGAGGATGAAAGTAAGTCAAGATAAGACACAAGTACAGAACGCTTTCAAAATTCAGCAGGATGATTTGCTCTATGTTGTTGGAATTGTACTTTTTTAGGTGGTGCAAGTTCTACTAAGAGCTCGACAGCGATAACATTGACGGATAAGAGCAGATCAGCAGTTTTGCGGTGGTCTTTGACAAATTTCAAAATTCTTTAAACATGATCAGAGCACTGCATAAGGTCAATTTTTTTTGTTTGAATAATGTTAGCCACGGGTTCAACTAAAGCAGAATATTTGGCTATTACGGAAGAGGTAATAATGAAAATGGATCTTGTTCGGCAACAAGATCCATTTTCATTATTACCTCTTCCGTAATAGCCAAATACTCTCCTTTAGTTGACCCCGTGGCTATAATTGAAAAGCTGTTTTCTTGTTTGATTGTTGCCTTCATTTGACATTTTTTTCTAACCCTTGAACGATTTTTATCATATTTGTATGGAAAATAGCAATATTATGATATTTTTGAGTCCAACGGGTTTCACAAAGTTTAGGCAAGTTTGGAATGTATTTTCAGAGACTCCACAGTCTCTGAAAAAGTTTATTGTGTCTTTTGTTGTGGCAATAGTATTTCGAATTTCCGGAATAATGTTTAGGTCATTAATGACCAAATTAAGCCGATGGATTACACAGTGTGTCGTTTTGTGGATTGAAGAAACACCACGAAACTAAATTTATTTGCATCAACAACATAAAAAGTCCAGGATTGGGCTGAGATTTGGATTCGGATCCCAACTTGTATATAATTGATAATTTGAGATACAACTGGGATATGACTGGGACCCCAAAAACCTACAAACATACAATGGAATAAGTTTTTGGGTATACAAAAGAAATATATAATAAAAAATGATAAATCCTAATGTAAGTTTTGCTCATAATATGGATGCATTCTCATGATTCATGAATATGTGATATTCATGAAAATATGGCATATGTTTTGGGGAACTTAAGAAAATTTTACCGTAGGTCCCCCTTAGCAATAGCTGAAGGAAGAAAGGTTCCTCTTATCAATAGCTGAAGGAAGAGTGGAAACTATTTATTTATAACATAAATGCTTTCCACTACTTCTGGCATAAAATTATGAATAGTATATAAAAACATATCTATGGGACATGAAATAAAATCCTCTTTATCACCGTATAATTTTATGTTGTGAATAAGCACTATATTAATATATGTAATACCACCAGGCACCAAATTCACCATATATATATATATATATATATATATATATATATATATATATATATATATATATATATATATATATATATATATATATATATATATATATATATATATATATATATATATATATATATATATATATATAAACCTACATATCAAAGAATATAATAATCTATATATAGACCGGTATAATATATTATTATTATAGATATAGTGATTATTCTAATCTCAGTGATATCTAAGTATTGTATCTGTATAAAATGCCGTATACATTTATGTTACCTAATCTAGTCTAAGTCTATTTAATAAATTCCATGTCAAGATACCGGGGAGTAGAGAACTGTATATCCATCAAGTTATACGTATATATATTATATATATATATATATATTATATATATATATGTACTATATAATATATAGATATATAATATATATATATAATAATATATATCAACTTTCATTAATTTATACAAATATATATATATATATATATATATATATTTATTAATAATTTTATACTAAAAATACCGGTTAGGTACTCTAGGCTGCTACAATAGAAGTTGAAGTTAAAAAAAAATAATAGTCTAAATAAATAACTTATCTACCGTTATTTAATAAAAAGGTTCTGAAACAATCTCATCAACTCCTCACCTTCCATTTCGCTTTCCGTTAAATTCACTGCTCTGCTTCTCCCTAGCTGGTTTCCTTCTATACTTTGAGTTTGGCTATACCTTCGGAAACCTGTCTCGCTACCTTCGGAAACCTGTCTCGCTTGAAAAAAGACTTAACATGTTTTCTGTGACATTAAAGTTTTTACAGCATTTATTTTTTAATGCTAAATGAGATTTAAGCCTTAAAATGGAATTTATGTGGTGATGCTTAATTTATTTCTCCATACTTTTCACATTTGTAACAAATGAAAACATACGTTCTAAAAATGCATTACTAATGGGGATCGAGAACAGGTTAAGCATATATTGAGAAATAAATGTCTGTAAAATATTTCTCTCCAATTGAACTTTAAAACCTCCCTACCATTGGCCAAAGCTCTATTGGATCAGATGGAATTTCGCCCAATTTGAATTCTTATTTTTAATTCACATAAAGTAGCTTTTCACATTGACTTTCAATTTTGTCTATATCTTCGTTTTGTATAAAATCAAGAAAAGATTCGGCCAGATCTTTATAATCTGGTCTCATGTGACAAAATACACTATTAGGTTTAAACAAGCGAAGACTATATTATTGCTATCCATTAATTGATCACTTGCCTCAGTAACAAAATGTAGGCACCTTTCTTTAATAATTTTTTCTTTTTTGTGGTTAACTTAAGTCTTTGGATTCAACTCAAATTTGGCTCCTAGGAATTTTGAACTAATCTTTTGTTTGGGAGATTGATGAAGTATATCAAGGTCTTTTACTAGTTGGCATACTTCCGCATATGTGGCTTGAAACTATATGTAGCATAAATGTAAAGTACAGGAAATTTGTTTCATCTCTCAAAATGCTTCCATTAATATTGACATGATAGTTACGTTCATTTTCTTTAAGGATGTTGAAATATAATTTCAACTCTTCTCATTTTGTTAGTATAGAATAAATGCACTTCCCTTTTATGTAAATGGATAAGACAATTTGAAATGATTTTGATATGTATAACAGAAATTAGCCAAAATTAGCCCCCAAAAAAGAGTAGGCAAAAATTTTTTTTTCTTTTAGCCTGCAACTTACGAAATTAGCCAAAATTGCTAAAATTAGCCACATCTGGTAACCCTGTCAAACACTCTGTGAATAATGATTTAAATTGAGGTTTCCAAACGTTAGTTGCCAAGATTACGGTGAGTTCTAGCGGATAATACTGTCAGAAGAAGCTAGCGGTATAAAAGCACACAGCTAGTTGATTTCAAACCAATATGAAAATGAAAACGCGTTAAAACTCTTTAGAAAAAATGTAAGTTTTTTAATACGCTTAGTATATTAGTACTTCTTATTATCGATTGGATGTATCTTTTTTCAGTTTTCCTACTAATAAACCCTTAAAAACGCCGTCTGGCAAACATATAAGGTTCATTTTTTTATTTTGTCAAAATTTAGGAGAGACAAGTGCCCCCCTTCCCCCCTTCATACGCCCACACACACACACATATATATATATATATATATATATATAATATATACTGTAGAAAATATATTTTATCTTCACATTTCCAGGAAATATGTAAAGGCAGAAAAGTATATGTAAAATAAATTATATATATATATATACTATATACTATATATATCTAGATTTGAATCAGTGTATATTTTCTGAAAAAATTTCCTAGTTCAAAAAATTTCTAAGTTCAGAAAAAGTTAATATAAAGTTTTTTTAAAGAAATTCTTAGTGGCAAGCTTCTGGAATTATGCCAGAAGTTTGCCATAAAGAATTTTCTTAGAACTTAAATTTTAACTTAAAATTTAGTGTATTTAGATAAAATTTTGATCTTAAATTTTTTTTATAGAAAATAAGATTTGGAAATATGGCAACACTCTTTCCTATGAATATTTATTTATATGCTATATATATATATATATAATATATATAATAATATATAATATATATTATATATATATATATATATATATATATATATATATATATAATATAAATATATATATATATAATATATTATATATATAGATATATATAAATATATATAATATATATATATATATATATATATCAGAAATCGGCATTTGAATTCAGTTAAAATAATATTACAATATAAGAATTATAATAATAATACTAATAATAATAATAAATAATATAAAAATAAATAATAATAATAATAATAATAATAAGTAATGAATAAATAATAATAATAATAATAATAATAAATAATAATATCTAATATATTAATTGTGTTTTTGATAATAATAATAATTAATAATATATAAGAAGCATAACCTTTGTTTTAATTATAATAATAATAATAATAAAATAATATAATATAACAATATATAATAATATAATAATGAAATGAATGAATGCTGAATGTTTTTTGAATATTTTGAGTGTTTTTGCAGGTACACCTAGTATCCATGATAATAGTGTATTTGCAAAGCAATGTAAGCTTTTTTTGAATTTTTTTTTGAATTTTTTGATTTTCATCAAATGTAACTTTTAAAAGCTTTAAATTAGAGTAAAAGTTTTAGATTTTTTTTTATATCATTGTAAAGTTATGTTTTTAAGCAACACCATATCTAAAAGTTAACCGTGATCATGCCTGAAGTATGCAGGCGAAATATTGGTAATAATATAAAAAGTTTTAACTTCTTTTTATTCTCGAAAAGTCCTATAATAAATTTTCTTCTGAAAATTAAAGAACTATTTTAGAAGAATTGA
>JABUQX010011800.1:7500-70000 GCA_015478945.1 Trachelipus rathkii | reverse complement strand
AGGAAGAATAAGATCCTCCCCCATTTGAGCAACCGACATAGCAGAGTAGTCTAATGTAGGCAAAGGCGTAACCGCATTTACCTGGATACGAGATAAAGCATCAGCACTAGAGTTATCACGACCAGGAATGTGACGAAGATCAGTAGTAAATTGGGCAATAAAATCCAGATGACGAAATTCACGAGGAGAATAGTGTAAAGAAACAGAAGTAATAGCAGAAGTGAGTGGTTTATGATCCGTGAGAACATAAAACTGACGACCTTCAAGAAAATATCTAAAGTATTTAATTGAAGAATATACAGCAAATAGCTCACGACCAAAAGTACTATAGCGAGTGACAGCAGGAGGAAGTTTCTGAGAATAAAAAGCGAGAGGAAGCCAAGCACCATTTTGCAGTTGCTCTAGTGAAGCTCCTACAGCATAATCACTGGCGTCTACAAATAGGCGAGTTTCAGCACCGTGTTCAGGAAAAACAAGAAGAGTGTTGTTGACCAATAAAGTTTTACTCTGTTCAAAAGCCTCACACGCAGCATCAGTCCAATTAACCATTGTCGAGCTGCCCCGACGACCTTGAACAAGCAAAGCAGTAACTGGAGCTAATATGGCAGCAGCCTTGGGGAGGAAACGACGATAAAAATTAAGGAGACCTAGGTAAGCACGAAGATCTTTCTGAGTGGTAGGAAGAGGATAATCACGAATAGCAGAAACACGATCAGGTAGTGGAGAAAGACCAGAAGAAGAAATTTTATGGCCAAGAAAATGAAGAGAAGCAGCACCCAAAATGCATTTCTCGAAATTTAAACGAAGACCAGCTTGAGATAAACGAGAGAAAACAGTACGAAGATGAGAAAGATGCTCCTCCGGAGAACGAGAAGCAACTAATAGATCATCAATGTAAGCATATACAAAGGGTAAACCACGTAAAACATGATCTATCAAACGTTGAAAAGTAGCACTGGCATTACCGAAGACCAAATGGCAAAACATTATACATAAAATTGCCAAAAGGAGTTGCAATACAAGTTTTAGGACGATCATCAGGATTAACAGGAATTTGAAGGAAGGCAGATTTTAAGTCAAGAGAAGAAAAAATGGTGCATCCATTTAGAGAAGAAGTAAAATCATGAAGGTGAGGAATAGAATAAGTATCAGCAACAGTTTTAGAATTTAGTAACCTGTAGTCCCCAACAAAACGAAAAGAATCTGGCCCTTTTTTAACAATGTGAAGCGGAGAAGCGTAAGGAGAAGTAGAAGGGGAAACAATACCCTTTTCCAGAAGCATGTCAAATTCAACACGCGCAATCTTTAACATTTCTGGAGAAAGTCTGCGAGCCTTGCAAACAGGAGGACTACCCTTTGTCTCAATGTAATGCATTACATGGTGAGACGCAGGAGAAAGATTAGAAATAGGCTGGATTAAGTCAGAAAATTCAGAATGCAAAAGAGCGTGAAAAGAAGAATAAGAGGAGGAATCAGGAAGATTGATACCATAAATAGAAGAATCAAAAAGAACAGCATTACAAGAAAGAGAAGTAGTGTCATCAAGTAGACGACTATTGGCCATGTCAATAAGAATATTGAAATGACTTAGAAAATCAGCACCAATGATGTTTTGTGTAACATCGGCCAAGAGAAAAGTCCAACGGAAAGAACGACGCAGGCCAATAGATAAAGTAAGGAGTTGTTCACCATAGACAGCAATGCTAGAACCATTAGCAGCCCGTAAATGAGAAACAACAGGCGGAAGAGAAGAACAAAAACCATGAACATTCAAAATAGAGAAACTACTGCCCGAGTCAATAAGGAAAAACCGTTTAGAATCACCATCAAATATACGTAAAAGCGAACCTGGAAGAACAGCATTAACTTCAGGAATAGAAACAGAAGAAGAATCAACAGAAATAGGAACAGAAGTAGAAACCGTTGTAGTAGCAAGAACCGAAGACGAATAAGAAACAGTAGGCATATGGAGTGAATCAGAATTGGCATTGGAGGAAATGACCAAGGGAGGAGCGCAATGATCTACGGTCCCCCCCGAGTGGAGTTTCCCTGAAGAGAATTTGTAGATTTAAAATTACAGGGAGGAATGCAGTTACGTGCTCTAACACCAAAATGATAATGATAGTAGCATAAAGGAGAACCCTGAGGAGGTTGTGGCAAAGCAGAACGGGAAGGTGAAGGAGAACGAGATCTAGTGCGAGAAGATGCAGATTGCTGACACTGACAACGAGAGATAGAAGACATTTGTTGTTGCAAAGAAATAATTTGAACATTCATATTGTTCAACAAGGTAAGAATATTAGTAAGAGGGTCTAAAGATGAATTCTGGAAAGATGGAGGAGGAGTACAAAGAGAAGAAGGAGCAGAGGAAGATAGAGCAGCGGAAGACGAAGACATAGAAGGAAGAGAAGAAGAGTTAGTAGCAATTGAGAGGAAAAGTAATAGAAGGGAAGAAGAAGAAGGCATAATCGCGAGAGTAGAACCCATAGGGGTAAAAGATGGATAAGTTATAGGAGAAGAAAAAGATTGATTGGCACGAATAATAATATCTGCGCGTTTTCGGCTAAATCTTGAAGAGACAAGGCGTCACCATGAGAGAGCAAGGAAGTACTAACAAAAGCAGGAAGACGGTCCAGGAAAAGAGTGCGAAGAAGAGATTGGTTACTATCAGCAAGGGGACCAGAAATAGAGAGCATACGGGTGAGAAGCTGTGAAGGAAGACGATCACCCAACACCTCATGTTTTAACAATTCGTGAAAACGGGTAGCATCAGAAGGAGAAAGATGGCGACGTAATAAATCACAAAGAGTGAATTAAGGAGTGAGAGAAGGAGCTGATTGAAGGTAAAAGATTAGGGATTGATTTCTGCACTTCATAGGGTATGGAGAGCAGAAAAGCATTAGCTTTCTCGAATTCTGTAGGAATCGAAGCAAGGAAAATATCAAATTGCTGAATTGTAAACTCAACATCATCTTTCCTAAATTGCGGTGGGGTCAGGCGAGGAACACGCGATATAGGCCAGGTAGTCGCCGGCAAAGTTGCAGAAAGAGGAGGAGGTGCGGTGGAGTACCCTGTTGATGTAGTTGTTGTTGTTGATGTTGTGACATCAACAATTGTTGATTTAGCGATTGTTGTAACAGATAGTGTTGGTGTGGATCATACAAGGGCGGAGGATGAGAAAAATTTTGAGATGGAGAAAGAAGAGGAAATATGGACGAAGAAGAAGGAATAGAATAAGATAACATATTAGAGGTAGGGGTAGAAATAGTAATAGGAGTAGTAGGAGTAGTAGTAGTAGTAGTAATTGTAGTTGTAGAATAAGGTAGAAGTAAAGGTAGGTGTAAGACATGATGAATAAAATATAATATAATTATTTTTACAAGCTAAAAAATTATTATTAGGCAAAAAATATTTAAAGAAAACTAATAAAAAATGATAATGTAAACAGAAATACAAAAAATATATGATATTCGAGCTCTGGGGTCACCAGTTATAACTACTCGTCTTTTTTTTACAATAAACTACACAAGATTAGTTATTTTTTATAAAAATAGATAAAACGAGACAAGCAGCTATTAACAATAACTAGACAAATAGCTTTTCATACAAAGCTTCAATAAGTTTATTGTGATACTGGTAGCAAATAATGAGGAAGGCTTATAATATTTCGCAGACTTCCTGCTGTTGATTTCTTGGCTCCAGCATAGAAGGATGTTGAATCACAGTACAGACAGAGTTTGATTTTTTATTCACAAAACACTAGAAATGAATCAAAAGTAGAACCTGTGGAAATAACCACAGTTACTACATGTAATATTAATAAAAAAACGATAAATAATAATAAAAATAATAATAAATAATAATTTACTAAATTTTGTAAAATAAAAAATAATAATAATAAAAATAATAATAATAATAATAATAAAAAATCGAAATACGCTTTCTGTACAGCTCTCAATTTATAATAGTAAGTAAAATACATTTCTTTTAATTTTTAATAAATAATTTCTTTATTTTAAGAAGTTATGTATCTGAAAAACAAAAAACTTATAAGTACATTTGCAAAATAAAATATCAAGTTTAAAGAAATAAAAAGAATAGGGTCACTATAATATATATATATATATATATATATATAATATATATATATATATATATATATATATATAATATATATATATATATATATATATATATATAATATATAATATATATAATATATATATATATATATATATATATATTATATTAGGTAAAGCTTAAGACGCTTTATAATATTTATAATGGTAAATGCCTTTAAGGTAAAAAATGAACTAAAGGAAGGGTTTTAAGATCCTTTTAAATTTTTTAAGATATTGTACTAATTTATTTAGTAGATAAGTCTTTACAATTTAAAAAGATCTTAAAACCCTTCCTTTAGTTCATTTTTTACCTTAAAGGCATTTACCATTATATATATATATATATATATATATATATATATATATATATATATATATATATATATATATATATATATATATATATATATACTATATATACATATATATTACTGTCCCAGTCAACCAATATATATATATATATATATATATATTATATTTATAATATATATATATATTATCAGAGAAATGGGCGATACACTCCTCCGCTGTGATTTGTCATTAGTTTGGCTTGTAAGATCACCCAGCGATGAATCCGGCGAGTCAGAAAATTGGTTCATTGGAATTTGAGCGGGCTTAAGTGGAAGTAGGAAGAAACGCCGCCAAGCACGCATCCACTTGGGGTCGGTTTCCTGCAGTCTCCAAAGAAGTTGCGTGGAGTCAAACTAAGAAAGATTAACTTCCTAGCCATTGACTTTGCGGTAAGTCCATTAATCCTTAAAGTCAGAATTTATATAAAGGGCTAGTTTTGGATATGACACTTCGCTCGCTGCGCTCGGTTCACAACACACACAGAACGCGTAAATAAAATGTTTTGGTTTGTAATTATTGTCAATTCTACCTTGTTCCTGTAGGCCTTAATTCGTGCTTCTCTCTAGAACAAGGCTCCATTCTTGCCCTAAACATATTTTCTGCGGACTTTAAAGTGACAGATTGCGATTACTGCCAAATCTTTTGCGGACTCACCTATTTTTTACGAGCAATAATTTTATAGTATTGACATCTGTATTGTGATAGGCTATAGGGAAATAAGGAAATCGCCTTCAATGAAGGAGAAGGACTGATTAGATGTTTAGATCGGAATGAGTAGATGTTTATTTATCGTAATCTTTCCACTTCCCAAATTAATCAGATCGATTTCAGTTTGAGTCTTATTACCACTTTTCCAAAAGAGAGAGAATGCGTATGCTTAAAAATGAAATCGAACTTGTTCTCCACTCCTTTGCTTTCTTTAATACTTGTAATTAATTGCAGAAGTTATTCGGACAGAAACTAATATATAAATTTCCTAAGCAAAAAATTCAGCTTGTTCTCCTTTATTAATCCTATTTAAAATAAAAATTTGTTGACCAAATTGCCAAACAACATCTCTAATTAACTTTAGGTACGTCTTGCCACATTCTCTTATTCCCTTTCTGATGGATTTTTAGTTAACTTCTTGCTCTTAGACCTCGATTTCATCTAATCCACTTTGGGCTACTCTTGTAATAATTAATAATTCCCTACCGCATCCCCCTGCCATTCAGATGGCCTCAGGTCTTACTTTAAAATTACATGATGAGTGCAATAGATCATAACATCGGCCCTTTACCTCTGAATGTTGAACAAGTAAGAAAAGGCCATTAACGAAAAGAAATAAAAGCATTAATAACAATTATTATTATTATTATTATTATTATTATTATTATTATTATTATTATTATTATTATAATTATTATTATTATTATTATTATTATTATTAAAGGTATGGAGGGCTTTCCTTTTGCTCTTCTACTTAAAAACCTATAAAGAAAGAATTATTATTATTATTATTATTATTATTATTATTATTATTATTATTATTATTATTATTATTAATAGACTCCCCTTGCATCCCCCATAGACCCGGGTTTTGGTGCGCAAACATGCATATTATCCGAGGCATGCATGAGCATTCTTAAAGCATTAATACATGATAACGGGGTCCCAACCAACCTACCAAGGCCCCTTTAATCGCATCGTACTACACGCAGGAAATTCTGTGTGGAAATTCTTTTCTCACCCCATAGTAATAATAATAATAATAATAATAATAATAATAATAATAATAATAATAATAATAATAATAATAATAATAATAATTAAATAATATACAAAGCTTTCAGAGTGATATTCATAATATATACAGTATTAAAGAGACGTGTTTTGTGGCGAATGGAGTGAATGATAGAATAAATGTAAGTGCATTAAGGTTTGGTCATTTGTTAAGGATGAATGATTAGATTAGATTGTTAGGGTGGTGGTCTCTATTGAGGCCCCTTGTCACTGCGACCCACTTGGATCTTTTGTGACACGCCCTTGTCTATTAAAACTCCTGGTTCATCCCGATTTTCCGCAGGAATTTCAGGACTCTTCCAGGAGACGAAGTTTTGATATCGTAAGGCTTCAGCACATCCCTCTGCCAATACCAATATCTTTGCCAGCTTAAAGCTTCGCAATTACATAGAATGTGTTCTGTCGTTTCTACTGCTTCACGGCAGTATCGGCATGAATCACATTCAACTTTTCCCATTTTCTTGAGGTGATATCTGACTGGCCCATGTCCAGTCAGAATTCCAGTCAGAATTCGAAGATCAGATCTACTCAGAGCAAGCACTTCCTTTGCCTTTCTCGGAGAAAGATCAATCAGATCTTTAGCCTGTCTGAGACCAGGGATGCTTGTCCAGTAATTGGTCATAGCTTTGTGTTCCCATTGTTTCAGAGATTCTTTAATGTGGGCCTTAGAAAGTCCACAGAAGGGTTCCGGACCACAGTAGGCGGTTCTGGCTCCTTCCTTAGCGAGGCGATCAGCCTCCTCATTGCCTGGTACACCTTGATGCCCTGGCACCCACATCAGATTAACTCTGTTGTGTTGAGCCAGTTGCTGTAGGGTACGTTGACATTCCCAAACCAGTTTAGAGTCATACATGCAGGAGCTCAGAGCCCCGATAGCCGCCTGACTATCAGTTGCCACAGCGATCTTTGCCCCTCGCATCCCTTTTTCTATGTTTATTCTGGCACAAGCCATTATGGCGTAAATCTCTGCCTGAAAGATGGTGGGAAAAGCACCCAGGGCTATACTGCGCCTGCAATTGGGTCCGACCAGTCCCGCACCAGTCCCACCATCTATCACTGATCCATCAGTGTACCACATAATGGTTCCTGATTCAAGTTTAGGACCTCCATTATCCCAAGTTGAACGATTTGTAAGAAGGATTTTATACTTCTTTCCAAAGCTTTTTTGTTTTGGCATTAAGTCCGAAACTACAATGCCCATTTGTATCTCTGGTACATCTTCCAAAATTCGAAGGTGTCCGAGTCCAGTTCTGAGTTTAATTTGACCAAGAATGGCCAGTCTGGTTGCACATGACATGGCCTCCCCTCTGATGTGCAAATGCAGAGGAAGGAGGCCTATCAGTGCCTCCATGGCTGCAGTAGGGCATGTATGCATTGCCCCTGTGATCGCTAGGCATGCAAGCCTTTGCAATCTTTGCAGTTTATTTTGTGCAGTCCTTTGTTCAACCTTCGGCCACCAAACAAGTGAGGCATAGGTGATTATAGGTCTGACTACAGTTATGTATAACCAATTGGTCATTTTAGGTTTCAGTCCCCATGTTTTGCCAAGCATCTTTCGGCATGTCCATAGGGCCATCGTACCTTTATCCACTACCCTTTTAAGATGTGGATTCCACGTTAGTTTTTGATCTAGGATTACTCCCAGATATTTGACTTCAGTGGAAGGGTTAATAGTGACATCACCAATCTTGGGAGCCGTGTATCTTAGCTTCCTCTTCCTGGTGAAGGGCACTATTACTGTTTTGCTTGGATTGATGTTTAGTTCCCTTTCCAAACACCAATTGTAGGATATATTGAGGGCATGTTGCATGAGTTCCATTAAGACCTCTATGTGTTTGCCTCTAATAATAATTACAAGGTCATCCGCGTATCCTTGTACCTCGAATCCGGATTCACTGAGTTTGGTGAGGAGACTATCAACCACCATGGTCCATAAAAGGGGTGAAAGTACCCCTCCTTGGGGGCATCCCCTCCCAGATGTCACAGTGATCATCTCCCCTCCCAGTTCAGCCGTAATACGTCTTGTCCCCAACATTGCTTTTATCCAAGCAATCGTTGAGGGTCCGACGCCCTTGGAGGCGGCGGCATCCTCCATGGTCACATACATGGTGCTATCAAAAGCACCCTGCACATCCAGGAAAGCACATACCGCCACCTCCTTGTGATCTAGCGCTCCTTCTATCTTGGATACCAAGCTATCTAGTGCGCCAACTGTTGATCTACCGGACTGGTAGGCCCATTGATTAGGATGGATTTTCTTTTCTATCGAATTTTCCACCCTTATGTGGTAGTCTAGCACCTTTTCCATTGTTTTCAAAAGAAATGATGTAAGACTTATAGGTCGATTGGATCTGGGGTCAGACGTGGACCGTCTCCCCGTCTTGGGGATAAAAACCACCCTTACTTTCCTCCACAGCTGGGGAATGTATCCCAGGGCATAGCTTGCCCTAAATACTCTCACCAGCAGCGGAAGCAGACTCTCCATTCCCTGTTGAAGCAAGGCTGGGAATATGCCATCCCCTCCAGGAGATTTATATGGGCCGAAGGAATTTATTGCCCATTCTACCCTATCAGGGGAGAAGACTCTTCCAGACAGACTTTCCGTCCATCTATTAGGTCTCCTATCATCCCATATATCTACTTCCTCCCCGTCGTCAACTATTACATTGTGCGGAAAGTGAGTGTTTATAAGTTCCACTAAGGTTTCCCTGTGGTCCTTTGTGTAACTGCCGTCTTTCTTTAAGAGAAGGCTCGGCCCATTAGATTGGTCCTTTGAGAGCACTTTATGTAGACGCGCAGTTTCAGATTGGCTCTCAATGCTTTCACATAGAGTCTTCCATGATCTTCTTTTGGATTTCCTAAGTTCCCTGTTATAAGCGGTTAGGGCAGTTTTGTATGCTTCCCAATTTTTATCCCGCTTAGCTTTATAGTAATAATATAATTAGTTTAATGTCGGACCTTCAACTAATGCTGAGCTTCAGTTATCCCTCTTTTAAGAAGAATGTAATTCTCATATGAATCTTGTATGATTGATTGCAGTTGGGTAGTGGATACATCTAGGTCCTGTACATCAAACAGTCCCTCCATATCCTCTACGCGCTGCTTAAGGAGCTCTTTATACAAGTTCCAGTTTGTTAGCTTAGGTATTCTCCGCTCCTCCTCTACTTTCTCTAAAGCTATGATTTCGAACCTGATGTGTCTATGGTCCGAATGAGATACTTCATCAGACACATACCAGTTCGAGATCTGTATACCATAAGTGGCATTTATTAAGGTTAGGTCTAAGACCTCTTGTCTGTTCGATGTGATGAATGTGGGCTTACTGCCCTCATTCACCACATCAATACCATATTGAGTTAAGAATTCTAAAATACACTCACCTCTGTTGTTGATGTCCTTGCTGCCCCACAGGGTGTGATGGGCATTTGCATCGCATCCCAAAATCAGTCCCCTGCAGGTCCGCTGACAGTATTGCGCAAGCCTGTGAATTTCTTCCGGAGGTGCTTCATTCGAGTCCCCGCAAAAGTATGCCGAGGCAATTACTACCTCTTGCACACCCAGCGCGGTTGGCACCTCTACTAGGGCTGCTATTAGGTCCCTTGTGGTGAACTCTGGAATGGACAGGGCATTGACCCCACCACCGATGACCACCGCCGCACGAGGCGCGCCATGGTCCCGACAGTAGAGCAGCTTACCCATTCCACTTGGTATTCCTTTGATTGTTCCTTCTCTCACCCATGGCTCCTGTATGAGGGCTATTTGCAGCCTCTCGCATACAAAGGTCCGGACGAGAGCATCAGTTGCTGCCTTTGCGTGGTGCAAGTTAATTTGAAGGCAGCTCAAGTTGTTTTTGTTATCCATTATGCAGATTTGGATTTGGGGTTCTGACTTGATCCCCTTGCCAAGGCCGATTTTGTTTGGCCTTCTTTCCCACTCTCTGCAGTTTGATTTTTCTTCTTTGGCTGTGAACCAGAGGGTGTTACCTTTCCTTTAAGAGCCAAGGTTTTCCCCTTTTCCTTCGGAGTGTAGTTCTCAGGTGAGGCCGTTTCGCCAGAGGTGGGGAGCCTACTCCCCCCCTCGGGTTTCCCGCTCCTCTTCCTGAGTCCAACAGTACCAAATTTATAGCTGAGCAGATGGTTTTGGGCTCTTAGCTTGGTTTCAGAGTGCTGGTCAAGAGAAAGGACGAGGTGCACAGAATCGCCCCTCTCTTCCCTTTTCAGGACCCTCCACTCGTCAGTGTTAAGGCCAAGGTTCTGTGCCTTTACAAAGGTTAGGATCTTATCGTTCCCATCCCTTGCACTATTCTGGAAGAGACCAGTCAGTACTATGGGTCGGGGGATTTCATCCCCCTCCACTGTCCTTAGATCTGCCCCCTCCCAAGGTTTCAGCTGTCCAACAACGAGTTTCAGCCACTCTGCTGTGGCCTCATCGTCGCAGTTGAACTGCACCCACCCTGGTTTGAGGATAGAGCCGTGAAACTTTGGCTGTGTGGTGCCGCCAACTAGTTCCACGATCCTGCCCAGGATTTCTTCTTGTATGGCCTTAAGTTGTTCCATTGTCAAGATTTCTTGTGGATAGTCTTTAGAGACTATTCCTATTCTGATTGTATTTAAGGTTGGACTTTGGGAAGCACCCCCCTGGCGTAGAGTCACTAAGGTGCGCTCGTTTTTCCGCAGGCGGGGGGCCAATAGGCACGAGAGCCAGTTTGCGGGCCTCTGAAGGATCGTGCCCGTTCTTCACCAGCCACCTATATCTTCTTCTGGCCGCGCCTGAAAGGCGAGGCATTGTTAGTTGGAGCTTTTGAATAGACTCCTCGATATTAGATGCTGTATCCCCTAATGGGGTTGCAGCAGCCAAGTTGGATTCCTCTTCCACCTCCCTGACAGGGACTGTAAGCCCCTTTTCAGTTGAGGTTTCGGGGGAATCCAAAGAAGGCCTTGAGGCCTTTGGGAGTGGCGCACTTAAGGGGGTGCCCCCCTGTAAAAGTTTTTTCGTATCCATAAAAGAATAAGTTAAACTGAGGAATTATACGGTCACCCGCAGCAGAGCCTCATACTGCGGGAAGGCTAAATTGAAACAGGAGGTCGCCTGGTATCCTGAGTTCGCATACTTGAGACCGAACTTCCCTCCGGCCATACATCCCTTGGCGTATGCTGTTCCACCGTGGATTGGGGGCGGCGACTTAGTTTTCCCCCCAGCGGCCTCCGCTACTAAGGCAGCAGACTGTCTCTGGGCGGAAGTAAGCCCCTCCGCCACAGCAAGGCGCACCGCCATTGGAGGGGAAGGATGAATGATAGTCGATTGGTTACGCGGTTGTATAGTGGTGTGTGTGTTGGGGGAATCGACCTGCTGGGAGACCATAGGAAAAGTGATTTGAGTTAGTAATAAAGTGTCTGAAGGAAATCGAGTAGAATGGTGTATAATAAGAGTGAATGGCCTAGTTTTGTGAGGGGACAGGGTTATAGGCTTGGTCCAGGGGATAAACCCCGACACTGACCAGATACCACTGTGGGGTTCTGTCGTGGTGGATGAAGATCCGGGGTGGATTTTGGTTGTGACGATCTCTCACTTAAAAGTATGTGGGCTTGATATGGGGACTGGGGATGGAGGGATACTTACTTTGTTGACCTTGGGTCATGCTCATCTAAACTATTGCTTCATTTGAATGCTTGCTCACCCAACCCCCAGTCTATGGGGAGTCGAGGAGAGGTTGATAGATAGATAGATAGATTATTATTATTATTATTATTATTATTATTATTATTATTATTATTATTATTATTATTATTATTATTATTATTATTATTATTATTTAATCTTTGACAGAAAAATCTAAAGCTACAAATTCCTTTTCCGTCCTGGAAATGGACCCTGGAATCGATCAAGTTGTCTTCGCAGGTGATTCTTTGAAATTGCAGTGTAGGGTTACCGGGTTCGATTCTCCTCCTGAAAGGGTTTGGTGGAAGCTTGGTCAAAAAGGTGATAACAGAGCCAGAGAATTGTTACCAGATGAAGAAGCTGTGTCTAGTAATGGAGTTACCATAAAAACGTTGTCAGAAAAGGGGGCTACTGAAAGGTAAAATGGCTTAATTACCTTTTGTTTTGTTAGCTATCAGTAAGTTTTTTGGCTATTTTTACATATAATATAAAGTTACATATAAAGAAATAGCCAAAATAACCTATTATTTCCCTTTTTTTTTTTTTTTTAATCATATTTTATTTTTTTATTTTGGTTTTTTTTTTTGCCGTTTTTTATAATTTTCTTTTTTTTTCTTTTATTGTTTTTGATAATTAGGTAATTTGACCTTTTTTTTTTTTTTTTTGGCTATTTTGTCTAATTTTTTTTGTTATTAATAGGTCATATATTTTGGTTCTTTTTTTTTTTATCCTTTTTACTCATTAAAAAAATGTTATGTCCATTTTTAGATATTTTTTATTGACTTTTAGAAATTAATGGGTCATTTGGCATGTTTAGGTTATTATTTTTATCGTTTTTAGTTATTAATATAACTTTTGGCTATTTTTAATAATTTTTTACATATTAAATAGATCATTTGGCTATTTAATTTTTTTTCGTTTTTTAGTTTTATAGGTTTGAAATTTTTTGGTTATTAATAATTTTCATTTAATTATTATCAATTAATTATAATTTTTGCATTTTATGACTTTTTTCATTTATAGTTAATAATTATTAATTTGGCATTTTATCGTTTTAAATATATTAATTTGTCACGCCATTTTCTGGCTTTTTTTTTTATAACTTTTTAGTTATTAATAGGTCATTTGATATTTTTGATATTTTTATCATTTTTTAAGATATTAATAGGTCAGTTGCCTATTATTATCATTTCTTAGTTAAGTAATAGGTCGTTTGGCAGTTTTAATTAATTATTTATCCTTTCTAAGTAATTGGTAGATTAACAAATTTTTTTTCGGCTTTTTTCTCACCTTTTTTTCGCTTTTTTAGCTATTTGTGCGTCGTGGTAATTTTTAGTCATATTTTAGTTACATTTGTGTAATTTAATGTACTAGGTATAAGTATTCAAAATAAAATGAAAAATACATGAAAAAATGATTAACTTAAAGAAGACGTTTCAATGTTTAACGAAATAAAATTGTTAGTTAAAATTTTAATAAATATCTATGAAAAGATTTACTTTTGAATACCGTACTCATTGAAGGAGTTATAATAACCTAATATATTTATTGAAGTTTTGCAACTCATTCAATAAAACTTGGTTAAATTGTAAAAATCTAAATTTCAATTTTGACAATTTTGGGGGTTTAGCTATATAAATATATATATATATAAAGTTGCAATTTTTACTGTTTAATTTATAGATAACATATTTTTTTATGTAATTTAATATATATCTAATATATATATTATATATATATATATATATATATATATATAATATATATATAAATATAATATATATATATATATTATAAATATTTATCTATATATATATATTATATATAATATATATATATATATATATATATATATATATATATATATATATATATATATATATATATATATATATATATATATATTTATATTATATTATATATATATATATATATATTATATTATATTATAATTATATATATATAATATATATATATACTATAACAAGTAATTTGAAAGTTGTGATAATAGACAAGAAAACCGCTCCTGATGGCCGGATATCCGGCCATGGCCAAAATTTTAGGCCGGATTATCCGACCTCTGGCGAAATTCATGTCCGGAGTTACAACTCTGATAAATATATTTAGTTTATGAGTAATTATAAATTATTGTGTGGTCTTAAGTCGAAGTATAAGTGTATTAGGTCTTTACTTTTTTATTAATGTGTCGTCTTGAGTTGAGGGTTTGCTGACCCACCGGTGCGGCGTGGTACATGGTGAGCTCATTTTGATACGGTGCTGTGCTCTTGGTGTGCGGTGCGGTACTGGTGCAAGACCTTCAGGTGCAGTGCTGTGCTGTGCGGTGATTGATCAACCTTAGTTATAATCCCTCAATTATTTCATATCCCTTTTCTTCTTCCAGCTTCATACATATTCCTCAATTAAATTGGGATCACAGCGGAGAATGGTCTTGTGTAGTGGAATCAAATGGGAAGAACAATTCAAGGTCTTTGAGCGTCTACGTGATACATCATGACACTAAATATTGTCCAGTTAATGGTAAATGTACAATAATAAAATATAATAATAAATAATAATAATAATAATAATAATAATAATAATAATAAATAATAATAATAATAAATGTTGAAAATTTGAGATTCTTAACAGTATTGTCTAATTGTAGGATAGCATTCGATGTTTGGCTACTGGCTACTAAAACTATCTCAAATGCTTGCTACTACTGCTACTAAAACTACTCAAATGCTTACAACTACTACTACTACAGCTTTTTTATTTACTTATCTTTTAGTTATCTGTTAATCTGTTTGTTTCCTCATATTAGTCAACTCAACTTCTTTTTACCTTTTCTTTTATTTTTAAATCACCCTTCTAAATTATCTGTATTCACATTACCTTTCTTGTCCGGTTGTTCCCCCTATCCTTCCCCCAAGCTCTTCTTTCTCTATCAAGAGAATTTTTCCTCTTTAGTCTCACCAATGCTACTATTTTCACTTTCACTTTTTTTTCCACCACTTGAAGTATTTATCCAACTTCATTGTTCCATTGGCATAGCTTGCCTCTTGTTCAGCATTACTTCTCCCCACCTCTCTCAACAGGTGCTTCTTAGTGAGTGCTTCTCTTCCTCACTTCCTTGTCCTAAGTCATTGTAATGCTTCCTCTTCATATCTTCTTTCCTCTGTGCTCTCTATACAAGTTCTATACTCATTCAAAAAAATCTCTCTTTTATTTAACATACAATTTCACATTCCTTTTGACCATGATTCTTTTTTATAACTTTTTGTGTGTTTTCCTCGTTTACTACAATTCTTTCTGTGAATCTCGGGAGTTTTATAGAATTACTATAAGCAGAATATATTAATATCTATTTTTACTTCTATTTCGGGGAGATTTTTTTTTATTCATCTACTCTTACATTAAAAAAAATAATGTATAGTATTTATTATTTGATAATAATTTGCAGTTGTATGGGCACTTTGTATATGGAATGATTTTATATAATTATGATGTAATGATTAATTTAATAATGCTCGTAATACGGTGTACATTGTAGATTAATCTTTTGAATTTAAATGTTATATATATATTATATATATATATATATAATATTATTATATATAATTATATATATATATATATATATATTATATATTATATATATTATATATATATATATATTAATTCTATATATATAATATATATATATATATATAATAAATATATTATATAATATATATATATATATATATATATATATCCTAACATTACCTATTTTTCAGTTACTGCTGGCAATAAAGGAACGTATAGCTGGCCTCGCACAGTTGCAGCTGTGAGTGTGGAGCTACCCTGTCAAGGAATATCACCTCTCACTCGCCCTTCCACGCCAGCTCTATGGCCTGCTTTGGCCTTGATGCAAATATGATTACAGGCATGCTAGACATTCTTTGCGACGCGAATGGTAAAATGGTATTCACTTTAATACAGATCAGTGCCCTTGACGGTTTTCTGAACTACCAGGATTTAGAACCTTCGCTGCAACTAATCTTACAATCGGCAGGCTTCATAGTCTGTGGACAGCGCAGAACGCTAAGGAATTTTACAGCCTGCTAATAAGAGTTTCCTTCAGAGATCCTATCGATATATATTTCTTGGCTAAAACCATACGCCATTACTCGCAGATGTTGACTGGTGCCGTGCATGTGCATCCTGTAGCAGAAGTGCTTATCGATATCATCGGAACTTTGCTATCATCAACAAAAGGTATTTTTAATTTTTTAATATTTTAATTATTATTATTAGTAGGATTATATAATTTGATTTATTTTATATTGATACGTATTATACCATTGTGTAACCATTATTAACCATTGTGTAACCATTGTTACCATTATCTAATTCTCTATCTTTATCAACCTCTTCAGAAATCTTGAAGGCTTCGGAAGAATTGTATGGAAGTTGCAGCAGTCTCCTATCATCATTGTGGCAAATTACCGACACTGTTCCTTCCTTAACCAGGGCTTCAACTCCCCATCTTCATTTATATCAAGTAGGAATTAGGCCCCAATCATTTGGTGGAGTTTCTTGTATATGGTTTCGAAAAACACGACATTCGATCGAAAGGCATTTTCGATGCAATGCTAATAATTTTTCACTTCTATACGCGTAAGTTACAACTTAATTACTAAAACTATGTATTTAGTTATTATTTTTCTTTTTTTTCGAAACTCACGGATAGGAGGTATCGAAATGGCGTCTTTATATACGTGAATCAATTACTTTACCGCTATGCCACGGTAATGACATTTTTTTCCCCCGTGGTTTTATTTCGCAATGACAATTGTGTTTTATCTTAAAAAGAAATATTTTAAATTATTTTTTATTTTTATTTATAATATAGAGTATATGTCACATGTAAATTAAAATTGAAATATATGTCATATGTCATTTGAAAATTCATACTTTTTTGGCCTTCAAAAAATATTGCATGATTAAAATTTTGAATTCAGGGGGAGGGGGCTTTTTTTTCTTAGTTTTTAACTTTTGTCATCAGAAAACAGTAGGTTTTATTTGTATGATTTTTTTTGGTAGCAAATCGTTTCATTGTATGCATTGAGTTTATTATTATTATCATCATCATCATCTTCCTTTTTTTTCCAAAACTGGGGGTAAGGTGCGTGACATGCATCGGAAAAGAGAAGTAGTAGAAGAATATGACACAAGTCGAAAAGAAAGCCCAGCCTTACTGCCCCCTCTATACCTTAGTGAGAACTCATCGCCAGTCAGAAAATCCACCCTAGAGCTTCACGGGACCGCGACGGACCCTCAATATGGCATATCGTCAAGTGTAAGGTTCAACCCCTGGCCTAGGTGGGCCACAATCATACCCTCTCACAATCTCACAAAACCCCGCCATTCACTCCTATTATGCATTTTATTCTCGCCTCTGCCAAACTCACATTTCTCTCCTTCAGACATTTCCTTACTGACTCAATCCACTTTTTCTTCGGTCTTCCAGCCGGTTGGTATCCAACACACTCACCACTATACATCGCTTAACCAACCGACTGTCATTCATCCTTTCCACATGACCAAACCATCTCAACGTACTTTCATTTATTCTCTCATTTACCCCTTTCTTCACACCACATAACTCTCTAATACGTTCATTCTTCATTTTATCAATTCTTCTCACACCTAACACGCCCCTAAGATTGTCCATCTGAACACATTGAACTTTAGATCTATACCTCTTATTCCCAGACGCATAGTCTTCAGCTACTATGCAATAACAGGTAAACAACATACCATCATTTAAGACCTTAACACACTTATCGTTAGTCCCTTTACATCCACCAACGATTTAATTGCACAGCCACCTTCCAACATTCACAACTTTCCTACTACACTCTGCATCATCCGTTCCTTTTCATCCAACATATATCCTAAATATTTAAACTCAGACACTTGTTCCAGCTGCTCACCATCTAACATAACTTCACACCGAGGACTGTCCTCACTTACAACCATAACCTTACTCTTATCTACGTTTACTTTCAAACCTCTCCTTTTACACACCCTGCCAAATCTCTCTACCAATCCTCTCAAACTCTCTTCAGATTCACCACACAAAACCAAATCATCCGCATATAATAGGTAGGGCACTCTCCACCATCCCCTGCCACCCCCACCTCTAATTCTTTTATAACCCCATCCATAAACAAATTGAATAACCAAGGAGACAACACATCCCTGCCTCACTCCGCTATTAATATTAAACCAATCACTTTTAGACTATTTATTCCCTTAACTCTTACTATTCGTCATTACATATTTTTTAAGCATGCTGAAGCCTACCACACTAATTATTACTAACACCTGCCATAGAGCTTCCTCTATTAATCCTATCTACGCCTGTTGCCAAATCCATAAAACCTAATACATTTTATTATTCTTCCCCTCATTTTCATCAGTCATTTGTTTTCTATGTAAAGATTGATTCACACTCCTCTATACCACTGCCTAAACGACCTTGTTCTTCACCAATCAGTCCTCAGTCACATCGACGCACTCTTTCGACTAATACTGCAGCATATATCTTCCCTAACAACACTCTCAAAGAACTAATTCCCCTATAATTCTACAGTCCCCTTATTTCCCTACCCTTGTAAATAAGGTACTATTCTGCTGCCCCCTCCAATCCCGGAACTATACCCTCCATCAAACGCTTTGTGTTATACGACTTCCAAATCCAATCACTCACCATCTCGCTACCGTTCTTGATCATTTCACCAGTAATTTCATCTATACCTGGCAGATTTACCATTCTCAACTTTCAACTTCATTATTATTATTATTATTATTATTATTCATTATTTATTTTATTTTATTATTATTATTATTATTATTATTATTTTTTATTATTATATTATTACTCTATCCTCCTATCCCAGGCTTGGGGTGAGGTGCGTGCTACACGGAACGGAACAAGTTGTAGAGGAACCAATGACGCAAGTCGAAAAAGAAAGCCATCTCCCCCGTTATCGTCCCCTTTATACCCTTAAATGAGAACTCGTCGCAGTCAGAAAAATCCACGCTTAGGGTGGTGTATTCGCTTAATGTTGGGCTTCATCCCTGGAACAAAGCCCACAACCATAAGCCTCACAAAACTCCGCCATTCACCTCTGTTATGCACCTTTCTTCTCACCTCTGCCAAATTCTCATTCCTCTCCTCAGGCATTCCTTTACTGATCAATCCACTTTTTCTTCGGTCTGTCCAGCCGTCGATTTCCAGCACTCTCACATACTAAACAGTACCGCTTTACAACCGCACTATCATCCATTCCTTTCCATATGACAAACCATCTCAATGCATTCTCAGTTATTCTCTCATTTACGCCTTTCTTCACACACCACCCAACTCCCTAATGCGTTCATTCCTTCATTTTATCAATTTTTCCTCACAACTAACACGTCCCCTATGATTGTCGCATACTGAACACATTGTATCCTAGATCTATACCTCTATTCGAGACCATAGTTTCACTACTATACGTTAAGACAGGTAACAACATACCCTCATGTAAAACCCTAATGCACTCAAGACTTAGTCCCTTTACATCCACCAAGGATTTAATTGCACAGCCACCCCTGCATTCACAACTTTCCTACTATATTCTGCATCAATCCGTCATTTTTCATCAACATATATCCTAAATATTTAAACTCAGATACTTGTTCCAGTTGCTCACCTACTAAATATGACTTCACGAGGACTCACCTCCCTCACTACAATAACCTTACTCTTATGCTACATTTATTTTCAGAACCCTCCTTTTATACACCTGAAACCCGCCTCACCAATCCTCATCAAACTTCAGATCGCCACACAAAACAAATCATCCGCATTACAATAAGCAGGGCACCGTCCCACCTCATCTTCCATTCCTCCATCTTTTCTTAACTCTTCCCATGCACCCACAGCTTCTAATTCTTCAATAACCCATCCATATACAATTAAATTAACCAAGGAGCATAACACATCCCTGCCTCATCCCTGACTCACTCATTAATATTAAACCAGTCACTACTCCATTTATATTCTTTAAAACCTTTACGCTTCAACTATCGTCATGCATATTTTTAATTCCATCAGAAGCCTACCACCACCCAATAATATAACACCTGCCGCAGAGCTTCCATATTAATCTTCGTCAACGCTGTTTCAAGTCCATAAAACCTAAGTTCTATTTATTTTCTTTCACATTTGTAATATCTCAATCATTTTGTTTCAATGTAAAAATTTGATTTCTATGCCCTATAACATTAAACATAATTATTCTTTGCATTATTATTATTATTATTATTATTATATATTATTATTAATATTATTATTATTATTATTATTTTATTATTATTTAATTATTATTCTTTTTAATTAATTATTATTATTAATTATTATTATTATTATTTTATATTATTATTTATTATTATTTTATTATATTATTATTACTTATTATTATTTAATCATTCATTCCGGGATTAACATTGCTTGTTGTTATTAAAGTAATTAGAAAAATTAACGAGTTATTATTATTATTATCTATATATTATTGGATTATTTTTTTATTATTATTATATTTTTATTATTATATTATTATTATTATTATTTATTAATTTATTATCTATTATTATTATTATTAATTTTAGGATAGAAGAAGATTTGAACTCTGATGCAAGGATTCGCATTTCTTCTGACCTCTTCGCTTCTCTTCACCTGGGCAAACTCCTCTCAGAATAATAATAATAATAATAATAATAATAATAATAATAATAATAATAATAATAATTAATAATAGTGCTCCGAACTATTAAGTTGACGGAAACTCTTGAAGTAATAATAATTTGTTAATAGCTACTTCGCTGCCAAATTATTCGTTCTCCTCTTGCGAAAGAGGACTCTTTATTAAGATTGCAGTTTTTTGTTTTTGATTCTGCTAAATTTTTCCCGTTATCAGCGGAAACAGAATTGCCTACTTGGCAGATTACATCTCCTGTGAATTGCCTACTTGGCAGATTACATCTCCTGTGATTGGCGTACGTTTAAATAATGGAATCAAAATCAACGTGGAGGAAGTGTATGTCACATTGCGATCCGCCATCTATAGTCAAAATATATTTCCATCTATTTGGGAGTACAGTAGCGATAACTTTGATAAATCCAGAAATTTTAGTAAAAGAGGATTTTGGAAGAGGAAAGAATGTAATATCATTAGAGTTCATAATTCTCTAGTTATATTTAAGTGTCGGAAATTAGCCCATTTTGGACTTCTTCAAGATATGGCTGCATTACAAGGTATTCAAATTAGAAAAGGAAATAAATTTAAGTTAAGTCCACCAGCTGTTTATGTTGGAAGTACTGTATGTTGTTTCTTTCTTATGGCATCCATTGCCACATGGGGCATTCATCACGAACGAATAGGTACCATGAGTAAAAATAAGCATTCCTTTTTAAATACATGGATAGCCCTTTTATTTCTTGTTGCCCTTTTTACTGTTGGAATTTTCCAGACCGAAACTCCCGCAATGTGCCAGGCAATTGGCGTTTTGCTTCATTATTTATCAACTTGTGTTTTGTTATGGATTATTGTTTCCGTTACAAACCTTTATAAAAAAGTTACTAAAGTCCTCCGGCCGGCTTTGGCGTCGGATGAACCTGCACCGGATACTCCCTTGCCTCCCAAACCAATGCTTAGGTTTTATTTGGTTGGTTGGGGCATTGCTCTGATAGTGTGCGGCATTTCAGCAGCTGTAAACCTTCGGCATTATGGAACATTTTCATATTGTTTTTTAGCCTGGCATCCAAGTATGGCCGCGTTTTATGCACCATCTGCAGCGCTTGTATTTTTATTAACAGCCTTTTTTCTTTTAACGCAGTGTATCCTTAACGCTGGTAGAACTGGTTACTCTGAAGCAACAGCTAATACGGAAACAACGGAGTTAGAACTTTTAGATGCAACATCTCCAGGTTCGGAACGTCCTCCTTCTCGAAGAGCCGACGATGAGCTCAGTATCGCATCACAAACTAGTAGTTTAAGTTTAGCTGATGCACAGCATTCCCCAACTACTCAGTTAAGAGCCCACGCCGTAACACTTATTCTTTTCTTGCTTACCTGGGCATCAGCTGCCATAACAGCTGCATCTCCTTTTGCATCTGTTGTTCCTTTTCATACTGTTATTTTTAGTATTATGTATGCTGTATGTGCGAGTAGCCTTGGTATATTTATTTTTGTGTTTTTCTGCGTGAGTCGTTCAGATGTCATGGAGGCGTGGAAAGACTTTATAATGATTTGTATGCCGCAAGAGAAAGAGGACGAAACACAACTAACTGTTGCCAATAATGTGGTTAGCAACAGGACAGTGGGTCCTGCATCTCACTCTACGCCAACAAATAATCAACTTTTGATTCCTACCTCAACTTCTCCCTGCATCGCACCCAGTGTACATAGTATCGAATCATCTCACACGCACCATACCAATAAATCGTCCTCATTATCACATAGTTTCCATGCTTCAAATAAAGCAGAAAGTTTAAATAAAACTGCTAACGCTCTTCATACTCTTAATTTAAGTGCACTAACTGAGACGACAAGTTATGTACCCGAAATGTTTTACAATCCCAAACAAGCTGGAGTTGCCAAAAGATTTTTCCAGAAACAGAGATTAAAACAAATGATGAAGCAAAATAATTTGGAAATGAATAGAACGGACAGTGATTGTAATTCCTCCACAGTTTACAAACCAAGAAAATCAAGTCACTTATTGCACTCAGGGTCTGATTTATCTACTGGTTTTGATGCATCTTATCTAGGAGTTTCAAATAAAATCAATAATACAAATATTCATGTCGATTCTATGTATATGAGTAACAAACATACGGCCAAAGCATTGACGCCGGAACTGTTGTGCGTTTTAGGACCACCGAAAGATACGTGTAGTATCGTAAGCTCTTTTGAGAATGATCAACATCAATGGCCAATGGCAATGCAACATCATTGCATCCAAAATCCTGTTTTTTATCACCCAAAACATCTTAATGTTCCTCTCTCCAAATCCCCATTTAGCACAGATAACGTTCACGATGACATTAATCATAGTGTGTCGCCCGTCCTAATGCAGGATATACGGGCTCCTAAAATTAACGTACCGTGTTTAGAGTCTCGATCACCAGATGGAAAATCTAATAAAAGAGTTACCGGGAGACATCAGCGAGGACAAAGGGCTTATCGACCTAGAAGGAAAAGATCGCGATCAAGAGAGAGTGAAAGGGAAGACTTCGATTTGGATTGGAGCGAAGAAGAAACTGCTTTAAACTTAACTCCCAATAAAGGTATTGAAGTCAAATCTTCCGTAGGAAGCATCGTCGATTCGCCCGTTTTACTGCAAGATAATCTACAGCCCCAAATTCCCCGAAATACCATATCGATATCCCCAACATCTTTTTCCCCTATTTCCCATACGCCGTCACCATTACCTCCTGCACTGCCGTCCGCTGCATTTAGTCCTACACCCCTTTCACCTACACCTCCTCACCTACTTAGTGAATATTCCTCGCCATCTTGTAGAGATCTAGAATGGATGCACCTTTTAAACAAGCGTCGACGTTGTGATGGTGAAGAAGCTCCACTTCCAGTAGCAGAATCTTTTTATGTCTCCTGTAGTGATGATGGAGAAAGTACAGAAGGAGGAGCTGAAGATGGAGGACCTTGGGAGAGTGAACTAGAAGGAAGAATATTTAGGAAGAAGGGTTCTGCAAATGACTTGTGTAATGATGATTCTTTCGATAGAGAAAGCGCCGGAGACGGTAGTAGCGTAGCAACAAGTATGGCACCAGGAGCTAATCCTAGTCCACCACCCAGCCTTCCTGTATCAGATTCTCCTTTTGATTCACCTCTCCACAAATTCCATCAAAATACACCAGATAGTTTATCGCTTGATTCTGGGTCTTTATTTTCCCCATTGCGCTCACAGTTTCCTTCCATGGACAATCCTTCATTGTTAAATATTGGGTCTCCCATCAATGAACCGCTTGACCCTCTTGATTCTCCATTAACCCCGACACTTACACCTACTGCGTCCACACCTGTAAATCCTCCCGCTTCACCTTTAACTCCAATGGAATGTTCACAGGGTAACGAGTTTAGTACTATGGACTCTTCTAGTGACGGCACTAAAAGAACACGGAGTAGCAGTCACGATGGAATATTTCATTCATCTTTAGATACAGTTTTTCACCCAAGAGACAATAGTAGCCTATCTTCAGAGGCCATGTCCCCATTTTCATCTCTCCCGAGAGATGCACCATGTAGCTCCTTGATAGATACACAGAAATCTAAGAAATCCTTTGGTAGTAATGACCCACGCACAACAGTTTTACAACAGATGGACCAAAAACCATTACCAACCGATAGCCAGAATTGCATCGATGAACCCCAGCATCGGTCTGATAGTGGCGAAATAGATTTTTCATCTCCGAGGTCTAATGAAAAAATAGTTTTACAAGAACGTGACTCGACTTCGAGTAGGGAAACAAATGTATAAAATATATTTTCTTTTTTTATTAAATTATTTGTACTTAATTACAATAATAAACTCTAGTCTTCAAATTACTTGCCTATTATTATTATTATTATTATTATTATATGTTTCTTGCCAAAGTTGCTCATTATACACTATTTACTTAAACTTAATATTTTAATGTAATGGTTGTGAATTATTATTATTATTATTATTATTATTATTATTATTATTATTATTATTATTATTATTATTATTATTATTATTATGATTATTATTATTATTATTATTATTATTATTATTATTAAAATAATTTATGAATGGTCTCATAGAGAAATGTTTTAAGTAGTGTTTAGGAACAAAGAAATATTGTTTTAAGTGCAATTATTATTATTATTATTATTATTATTATATTATTATTATTATTATTATTATTATTATTATTATTATTATTATTAAAGCAATATTAAAGTAAGTTTAGAATTCAGTTTTGGAGGAAAAGGATTTATTTTATATGGCGTCGAATGTTTGTGTCAATAAATCCACTAATTGAGAGATGAAAGTCTGGAGGAGAGTCACATCAGTGGCGTTCGAAGGTGAGGGAGACAGAGGCTACAGCAACCTTCACCCACCCACCCCGAAAACCAAAAAGAGGACCTTGTGGTTCGGATATCGATATTTTGCTAAGTAAAAATTACTGACCATTTGGAAAACATATGGTTAAATTCATATAATATATTTAGTGACTGTTTATTAAATCGAGTAGCAAATATTTTATATTTTATAAATATAAATATTTAAAACTTAATACTCACTGTATTTAATCATTTTAAAATTTTAATTGATTTTACCTTCTGTGAAGTTTAAAATTATTAAATGAGTAAACCTTTTATTTTGTATTGTATTTTGTTTCTTGTTTTATCTTGTTTCAAATATCTGCCCCAAAATGTGTTGCGGTCACTATTTTTCACATGATGGAGTATAAAGAACGTAACATCAAGATGGCAATGTATGATTTTATGCTTAAAAATGAGTAGAATATAAATGGGATTCGGTCATTATAGATGCGTTGACATTGGTTTATAAAAGAGGAGACTAATATGTAGATGCCCTTTCTAGGCTACGCCGATCTCCACTTTTTCAATCACAAAACTCAATTTACGTTTTTTTTTTTCTTTCTCTGCCGAAACAGTTAGCTTTGTCATCCACCATAATTTGAGATCAGGGTGGAAGTAAAGGAAAGTGAGAGGTGAACATTGATTTTTGGATAAATGTAAGAGAGAAAAATTACCTGACTTTAAGATTAGTGTAAAAGTTTTGAGTGAGACTTAAATATATGTATCCTAGACTTTTCTTTGTTGTAAAAGGAGTTATTGGAATAATTAAAAGCAAAAGGGGAAGATATAGAAAGTATAGATTCTTGTTAGGCAGGGAAGATATAGAACTATAGTTAAGAAAGGAATTTTTATACAAATTAATGTAGATAGAGTTTTTGTGATGAGTTATAAACTGAGAACTAAATTCACCAAAGCAATGCACTAAAAATGGGTATGTAAATAAAGCATTTTTCCCTGATCCGAGTTTGAACATGCAGAAGGCTAATATGTAATGAACTAAGGATTGGGGCAGAGCAAGTTGTATGTGAATGGGGAATCCCTTACAGGAGCAAGTTGTAGGTGAATGGGGAACCCCTTACAGGAGCAAGCTGTAGGTAGATGGGGGAACCCCTTAAAGGAATGTCAGATATTTTACTTCCGACATCAATATTTTTTACCTTAAAGCCGAGAGAAAGCAAAGTTCTTTTCCTCCAACCATTTTTCTTTTGACAAATCTATTTACAAGATTTTTATGTGATTTACTTTGCTATTAGGCATAATGAAGTAGCCTTTTGGTACTTATTATATTTATTCATTATTATTATTATTATTATTTTCTATTGAAACATATCACCAGTTAAATTAGTGTAAGCTGCACACTATAGATTATACAGATTATTATTATTATTTGTACAGATGTCACATTTCTTTGAGTGTAGAGATATCGCCTAAGTATAGCAAAAATATATTGTTTATCAACAGATATTATTATTATTATTATTATTATTATTATAAAAGTGCAATATAAGCTCTCTATTAAATTTATTTTCCAAAAATGGTAGTTGCTTTGCTACAATCGAAGAGTAACACGTCTAGTTTTGTGTTTGTTACCAAATTTTTTGTTATTTTGTTTATTTTAATGAAAATTTGTACTGTTTTTAAATTGTTTAAATTAGCTTTAAAATCAAATACTGTATAAGAATCTCATTAATCTAGTGATTGCAAGGACGTGTCACAATGTATTTATTATATATTTGTATTATTATGACCTTGATAAATCGACACTATCAGTGTTATTATATTTAGGTTCAGAAATTGGTGATGAATACATTAGCAAAGACAAAAAGAATTAGTATAAAGGTGTTGGATTTCACGAAGACTAAACCTTTTACACTTTTTATGAAACTCAAAAGAACACCAGCATTAAAATATACGCTATCATTGTTATGTATTGGTAAATCTTTAAATGTTAATGATGAAAAAGGGATTTAAAGTCTTATTATTTTTAAAGATTTTTTTTTCGGCCGAAAAAGCATTGATTCTTGGGAGTTCGCTTTATGTTTTTCAATAAACAACTATAATCTTCAATTTTCTTTTCCGTACCTTAAAGTTCATGTTGCTTCACCTGATCTCAGAGACTATTATTCCCATATAATTTTCTTAAATGTCGTTCTTATATCAATAATTTATTAGTTTTAATGTTTCTGAAAGTTAAACAGTTCTTCTTCCTATATTAATGTGTTATGTAAGTATATAGATTTTTGCTATATTTAACCAAGCATTTTATTTGTCCTCTGTGTGTATATGTTTCATAGATTATTATTATTGGATCATATAAAACTTTGCAGGTTAACAATTCGTTTCATGACAAATAAATTGTGTTTCGTCTCGTACTGTTTGCCATATATCTTTTCCTGTTACTTTATTTACATGATATACATGGGAGACCGACAGCAGAGTCAAAACTGTAACGTCAAGCTTATACTAGAGGATTGGCACTGTTCATATGCGGCAACCGTCACCGGGAGGGGATGCTGGCTTTCTTACGAATAGGTCATTTGGTCTTTACTCACGGCCATAATCTGTCGAGGACCATCTTCAGTCTTGCCAGTTCTATCGTCTTTTCTATTTCCTATCTTTTCATCAACTTCACTGCCCGACCATTATCTACAATAAGCACTTCCCCACCTTACGCCACACCTTTTGGAGTCGGACTGATATATGTTCTCTGGCTCTCCTATCTTCATATTAATGCTATATTTGCAAATCCTAGCATAAATTACTGTCGCATTTGAATTGACCTTGACAAAAGAAGTAACTCCCACCCAGCCCAGATGGATTCATCATTCCGGTTAGTTCGTGAGCCGTAGGAGCTTCTGTACAGGTTCTCAAAAATAAAGTAGCTGTGGTTATATATTTGTAATATCGGTTCCCTAGTCATGTCTACTAATTTTTTGGCATAGGATTACTGTTGTGAAGCAGATCGAATAGGCAACCTAATCTTTCGTAACAAAGTGAAGCTATCTTCCAGTAAAATAAAAATATTAGCCCTTTTGTTCTTCAAAGCGCACACTAGTTAGCATCCAGATTAAACGATTTAAAAATCCCAACACGTTTACTGGTTAATAGATAAGCTTCAATGAACTTATTTTCTTTGAACTTTCACCTATTCCCATATTTCAACCTCTACCAAAATATACCTAATTCTTTTTATATTCGTTCTCTTAAAGTTGGTATAATCACTACAAGCGGTAAAAAGCTTTGCAACATGAGAAACACTTTGACGTAAACATATTAACTTCTAAAAATTAAAATGTAAGTATCCTCCGTTTCCTATTGGGTAAAAATGTCGTTAAAATTTTTTTTTCAAATTAACTGTCCATTCCGTACTGCATTTACCTGCATTCATGTTATAAAACGAACTTCGATGGTTGCTAAAGTCATTATATGTATGTACATGTGTTTATGTTCAAATATTTAAAGGAGGAAGTTGTTAAGTACACAAATTTATGACCCTAATATCTTTGATTTTGCATTTCGAATGACTTGTTCTAAGTGCATTTATGTCGGAGATGTAATGCACTATCAGTCCAGCATTTTTTTTCTCAGTTTATTCATTTGAGGTACATTGTAGTGATAACGTTCTAATATAATGTTTCCTTCCAGTAAAGACCAAGAAATTTAAGGGATTCGTCAGTTATTAACATGTCCCTATTCAGCCTCACAT
Source organism: Trachelipus rathkii (assembly GCA_015478945.1). Taxonomy (NCBI): domain Eukaryota; kingdom Metazoa; phylum Arthropoda; class Malacostraca; order Isopoda; family Trachelipodidae; genus Trachelipus; species Trachelipus rathkii. The sequence goes on along the minus strand of JABUQX010011800.1, from coordinate 41,192 downwards.
ATCTTAGAATTTGATTGTCATGCCATTAGAAAGTTTTTAAAGATTTTATTATTTTACTTAAGAAATATCACAAGTTAGAATTTTTTAGTCAGTAATAGTGTTCCCAGATTTACTTTGTACAAATTACATTTAAAATATCTTTTCGTTCATCTTGTATGCAGCAAAATATCAAAGCGTATAGTTTTTAGTTAAGCTTCGATATTTTGGCACTGAATGGTACAACTCGCCCTCTTTTATGCCCATGAGAATTCATTATTACTATTGTCAGTTTATTTTGTTAATCACCTTGAAAACCTACAAATATTTCTTTTAGGGTTATAGAACACTTTAAATATGTTGTAATCCCTTGTTTAAATATAATATTCGTAAAATCTCTCCCCCTCTGCATAATCGTAATCACATAATTAACAATACATTAAACCCAAAACATGACTAAACACATTCAAAGACGGTCTTAACGTAGTTTTAGTATTTCTTACGAATGTTTTAATGTTTCAGCAAAATATGTTCGTTGTTGGTCAAATTTTGTAGAAGATAAAATATTTGCAAAACGTTTACATTAACATTCTCGAAAATATGTTTAACAGAATATAAAGATGTTCGTATTTTTTTTAAAGTGTTAAAATTATCTTTTATACATGTATAATAAACTTAATATAAATATTTCAAATTTTATGTCTATTTTCCCAATATTCAAGTTACCATTTTTTATATTAAGAAATGTTATATACGTAGTATTAAATAGTTTCATCAGCATTACGTATTTATATGGTACAAAGTTCATATTTTAAATGGAACATTTTTTATTTTATTTTCATTTATTTATTATTATTATTTAGTTTAATTTAAATATTTTGAGTTAATATATTAAATCTTACAAGAAATATACTCGTATCTTCATTAAGTGCATTATTAGTATTACTGTATATCACCATGTTTATTGTAAATATATGCTTGTGATTTCTTTTATTATTATTATTATTATTATTATTTAAATCTCTTAGAAGTGTTTTAATATATATCCTTATGAGTAATAGTAACATCGCTCCTTTAATGGAAAACGACTAGTCTAAAATTATAAATTTTTGACAATGTATTTTATAATTCATTTTCCCATAAAAGATCAATGCAAATTAGTGACATTTCTAGCCCCTAGTAATAAGTGAGCAGAACTACTACTTATGTGAAATGTCTTTTGAGGTAAAATTTTGACGTCATTTTTCTCACAAAGGAACAATGTGCAAAATTATTAAAGTGAATAAAATAAAGTAAAATTTATCAGATATATTTACATCGCTTTAAATGTAATGGAATTTTCCAATTGTATTTAGCACAAAACATTTTACATTCTTCAATAAGATCTAAATATGTTGTACATTCTTCTAATGTTTTTGAATTATCATTACAATATTTATCTATTATTTCCTTATTAGGAACATTAACCCTTTTTAATAAGTCATCTATTTTTTTAATTAATATATTTAACTCCCTATTCACATTATTATCAATAGTTTCATTTAATGACTTGTATGCTAACAATACTCCTAACCATTCTGATAATTCCCAGGTTGGATTTAATGAGATTTTATGAGTGGCTAACCTATCACAGTCTTGCAGTAATTCTGTTTCTCCTATAGTGCCGTTTGTTTGTAAAGATGTTCCTGCAGTTTCCATAGCAGACGCTGCGATGTTGAATCCATGAGCTCTTCCTTCTAAATTAGTTTTGCTATAGTCATCTAAAACCGCACAACGAAACCCGCTTGAGAAGTTTGAATTGTGAAAGCCTGACATTTTTTGTAAATAAGTTTGTTCTTCATGTGGCAGCAATTCGTCCAGTAGCCCAACCTCAGATTCAGTTTCTCTCTCTCTTGTAAAGAATAAAAGAAATAACATAAGTATCGCGTGTGGAAAAAAGTAAAGTATTTTGAATATACTTATAAACCATGTTTTAAAATTTATTTCTTCCTATTAGTCTACATCCAGGACAACTCGTACATATTCATAATGTTAGTTGACCCAATTAAAATATCTCGTACTAATCAGCGTCTAGCTTTCTTATTTTAGCTATTACACGAAAAATCTCTGTGCAACTAATAACTAACACTACTTTTTAAATAAAGGTACTAGCATACTGTTAAAACATCATAGCATTAATACTACAACACACCAAGTCATACAAACTATGAATACTATACTACACACCAATCCTCTTTAGTTTCACAAAATAATTGATCAAATTTACTCTAGTACAGAGTTGTATGCAACCCACATTCCCAAGACTGACGTAAATTGTCAAGGAAAACTGAATTTATGTAGTAACTTAACCAAAGTTGAAAAAAATATATACATAAGTATTGAATGTACAGTCTGGTAAAGAAGTTCGTTACCCTTGGAAGATAATATAAAGCCTACATATATGCACATTTTTTATAAAATGTCAGTATTAACTCGAAGACTTTCACATGTTTGTGTGAATGTCAATGCAAGGCTTTTTGCCTTCTAAAATTGTGTATAAATGTAGGCTATATATTCTCTTCCGATTGACAACATATCTGTACACATCTACTGGTATTAAAATAAAAAAATTCGTCAAGAGCTTATTAATTACCATGAATTTTTATCCAAAGAACAATATAAATTGCAAAGGTATAATGTCTAATGAAAATCATAACTAAAATATCTAAAAAAAAATTTATTTGGTCTAGTAATTAGCACTTAAAAAATAAAAAAAAAATTTAAGAATACTTACTTTTCGTTTGGTATAATATTTGACACTGGATACGATGCAGTCGACCACGCACTCTGAATAACGCCTCATCCTTCATATAGATAGGATTCATAACAGTCCTTCCAAAATTAACCCAAAAGTTCCTTCCTTAAGTGCTCTTGCCGGAATTATTTCCATACATTTTTAGCTAATAAAGGCGAAAGAATTCGTAGTCAGACTAAAAGGGAAAAGAACCTCGATAAACCAAAAATTATTTAATGAAAGGCTGTATCAGGGGGTAAGTATAGGGAATAGGAAACAAAAAACCTATATTATTATAAGGTCCCTATTATGCTTTATTTATTATTATTTATTTCTTTATTATTATTTTCAATTTCTTTACAATTTCTGGAACTTATGCAGTATGAAATTTAAACCAAAGGCATTTAATGATATAACAAAGCTTATTAAAAATAAAAATACAAAGGTACAACACTGACAAAACCCTTTCTGCCAATTTGGCTGAAGTATGGAAGTCACCAATAAAAGTTTCAGTACATTTTATGTGTACAGGGACCACCACTGCACGCAAAATGATCGGCTATGCCGTGTCAGTGAAACTAACAACAGGTAAAGTCCCTACACAGAACGAGGAAATAGATTAACGGAACAAGAGGTTTACATTCGATAAAAGATGTTCAGTTCATGGAGGAACGCAAAAATTTTGTCACTTCGAAAATGGGGAGAGTCAGATTCCGGAAAGGAATGGTATGTCAGGGAAGAATTTAAGTCGGATGGCTGAGACTGCGTCGCAACCCACAAATATATGGGCGATAGTAAGAGAATCACACGAACAGGATGGGGGATTCTCTCTCACTATGTGAAAGCCATGCGTGAGATTGGTAAGTACATTACATTATAAAACAGGTGTTGAGTGCTACGACTTTTTTTCCCTCAGTCTTTTCCTCAATGTTGGGCGTATCTGGACAATGATGTATAGTCTCGTAATGCTAATTTTTATCTAGTGCTTCTACTCTCGCCATATTACCACCAAATTTAACTGTGCCATTTATTTGTCTCTTAAATCTTCTGACTATCTTAGATTCCTCGACTGAACTTCAAAATAGAATGCAAACATTCTCTTGTCTTTTTTCTCTTAAGTGCTGAAGATACGCTCTCCTACTAACCATCTATCCTTGAAGTTGAGCAGTTAGTCCCATTTAGGTATTTCTGATCGTTTTGTAGGTGAATCCAACACACTAGACTTCTTAACCTTCAACCCTTTACCTTCTATTGTTGAAGTAATTTAATCTCTGGGTTCCTCCTCCCATCTCCCAGCTCTTCCACAGAAACGATGCCAGTCCTCGGCGAGGAGATGTTTAATACTAGTCCTTCTTCGACTGCCCTTGGAATCCTTGGAATAATTACTAATTCGGCGGAAGGGATTCCTCGGAGATCACACAAAGAATGATCGAGATGAATCTCTCTAGCGCAGAAGGGTGCATTTATTTTCTTTTATTTCAACTAAAAAACTTTGGTTTAACTCTACTTGTTCTCATGAAAATCGTCTCGGATATTACCTTCAGATATTCTCATAATTTTCAAGCATAAGAAAATTTTCAATTTATTTTTCATCTTGAATTAGTACATAAAATATCCTATCCAAAACTAAGAACTACTTTCTCCTTAAAAAGTACAAAAGTCTTTCCCTTTTTTTCTGTTCTTTCTTCCTGTTCCTATGACTGCTCCACATAATTAATTCAATCCTTGGTCATTAATTCTAATTTATACGACTCCGGTCCTATTCCACCTTTCCCACTTCCTTGAAACTCATTTATGACTAATATCGTAATTTTTCTGAGAATGTGATTTTTGCGTTCGCTGAATTTCGCTACTATAAAATACAACCCTCATCGGTATCCCTCTGTGTTTTCAGAAACTTGGCTGAAGGACTTTGTAATCCTTCGACTCCTCTTTTTTCTTCGGCCTTTCCCTCCTACTGAAGACTGTGTCTCAGATTGAAGTAAGAGTTTAGGTAAACATTTTACAAAAGTCTTGTGTCAAAATTATTTACTTGTAAATCTGATAATTAAACAAAATGTATATTGAATATAGGAGTGAATGGCGGGGTTATGTGAGGGGGTATGGTTGTGGCCCACCTGGGCCAAGGGATAAACCCCACATGACGACGGATACCATAGCGAGGATTTCGTACAGGCTTACTCCGTGAAGCTCTAGAGGTGGATCAATTTTTTCTGACTGCGACGACGCGAGTTCTCACTACGATTAAAGGGTATAAAGGCGCGGTAAGGCTGGCTTTTTTCTTTCGTGGAACTTAGTGTGATGTTTCTACATCACTTTTCTCTGCCTTTGCCGGATTGCCATGTCACCCACCTTGTACCCCAGTCTTTGAGGGACAACAAAGACAGAGTGGGACACTGTAATTTGCTGATGTATATTCGGGAAAGGTTGAGAAGTTTCCCACAAATTATGAACCCAACAATAGTTCTTTGGAATGGGAAATAAAAAACCAGCAAAATAGTTACAGACGTCGATTCAAACGTGTTTTAGAATCAGGTCCGTTATAGATGAATAATCAGTGCATGCAGGAGAGCCGGAAATTCAAAAGATTTTCTTTTTGTGGAGCCACACCGTGAATATTATTAACGGGGTTTCGGACCTAGAGTCGCATTATTTTAAATGAAGAAGATATTGAGAGCAACCAACAAAAAAAATACAAAAAAAGTTACGGAGACCTCCTCAACCTTGAATGATATCCGATATATTCCTAAGATACTATGTAAATCGTAGAATAACAAAAACACAGTTGCACAATTGCCAATTAACAAGATCGGAGACCTACCTGTACGCACCGTTCTTGAACTGCTAGGACAGACACGCGTAGTTTTGTTATGTTTGCTTTTTTCCATACTTCGCCTGACCTCCTATGGCTTTATTATGACTCGTCACTATGTGGCGTTTTCCAGTAAGGACATCGTATTATAATGATGCTCCAAAAAAACAACGCCAAATATTTTTCTTCACCGATCGCTTGATGATCAGGTAGTTGCAGGATTTCTATCGAAACTAGGTTTAAGAGTGTGTTCAAAAACCTTAAGTGGTGATTTTCTGTTATTTTTTTAATTTTTATTTTTCTTGTTTTTTTTTTTTTTTTTTGTTTTTTTTATTTTATTTTAGACTTCGATGTATGAGAGCTCGCGCAATTGTTCACCGAAAAAAGGGCCAGATGTTATAGGTGTGATACCCATTAGACATTCACACTTATAGATATTAATTGTTCAGTTCCCCGTAAAAAAATGCAAAAATTACGTCCGAACGGAAGTGCGGAGAGATTCAGCTACGATTATAGGAAGGGGCCAATCCGCAATTAGGAATGGAGGGCGCTCATTGCCGTTTAAAGCTTACTCCCCCTCAAGTAGGTGATAATTAAGGAGACACCTGAACGGAAGGAGCCAAAATACCCAGACATTCCTGAGTAAGAACTGAATACACAAGCCACCAAGCAAGAAAGGAACACATGGGAAACCACCGGGTCAGTTGAACTCAAAATCTTATAGTTTAAGGCACTCAAAAAATTCTTAAAAATTGCTATCAGGCAGTTGCGCGCTATATATCAGTCCGAATAAACCGGAACACCATTTATCAGTGCACTCCTAATAGATCACTGGTACAGATATTTTTCTGAATGTGCCACAAACAAAGTCATAGAACTTTCAGTATTTTGTACATATTGTGTTTGTTTTTGTGCTTACAGGAATATGAAGATATTTCTTGTTATGCAGCAAGCCAGCCTCCCGCGTGATGTGGTACAAAGGATAAAATCCTGACGTCGTGCTTAAACCAGATGAGGGTCTATGTATAGTTGTACAGCCCAAAATTGTCATGGGGCGGCATTGTTAAAACAAATTTGGGCTAAGATATTTGAAATGAATTTGATGTTGCGTAAAAGCTAACTTTCATGTTCGAAGAAAGATCGCCCGATACGACACGAATGGCGCCCGATACAGTTACTTCAAGCCGACGTACCAAGAATGTATTTTCCGTCGAGATGGATGCAGAATATTACATTTTAACAAACCATCCCCATTCTTTGCCACATGCGCGATAATGTCCCGCTCTTTCCTATCGATCAAGAATAATAGTCAGGCGCTCAAGAAATTTAATGTTAAAAAAAATGTTCTTTACCTTCAGCTCCCATTAAAATGATTTGCCTCGCATGTTGTGATACATATTCCCTGTATTAAGTATTAAATTTAAAAAGGTTTTCTAAAAAGCCAAGACATGGAAAAACTTTTGAATATTTGGATTGAACACCAGAGATGGCACCCGACCTGTTTCTTTTAGATAACCAAAGTTCGAGATAAGCTTGGTAATTCTTACAAGTAAAGCAAGTACAGTTCTCATCTATCGGACGAAAATCGAATTTAAACTCTTGACTTTTCAAACTCATTTGACCACCATGACCAAGGCACAATCCGAATCGCTGAAATTATGAAATTATTAATTTTTTTAAATTTGTAGCCCGGTCATGTCAAGCAAGGATTTAGGAGAATATTGCATTCGGCCAAAATAACAACCCAAAAATCAATAAACTTTATAACCAATCGCTCTTGTACAGCATTACAGACTACCTACACGACCCCACTACTAATATTACGATAATCGAATAATAGAATAAATAATATTCCTAATGAATGATGGAAAATACTTCAATTCACTAATATGTTTTTGTGATAATCTGTAATAAATTCAATAATCAATAATAATATATTTTATCTGAGGCTCGGACATAGGACACCATCCACTGCCATTAATAGACTAACAGTAATAAACAGGTGCTATATTACGTATGTCAGACTCGTTATACTAACAACCAAGGGCAACTATTAAGTTCACTTTAAAACTAAGATGACAACATAAATATCTTCAGCTGCTGAAATAAGCGGGGATTAGGCGACAATGTTTAGTTTGCGAATGAGCGATAGCACATCACCTGGTTGTCACTATTCTCAACAGAGTGGGAGACAGATCCATGATACACTATCCGCGACTGAGCATAGGTGGCCTTTTCCCAGGATGGACATAAGTATATTCTCACCCTTGTAGTAACCAGGATTAATGGCCTCCGCAAAGTCCTCCAAAAATAAAAAAAAAAAAAACTATTGTAGAAGCGTACAGAGGAGAATCGCTTGAATCAGACAAAGATGCCGGCGGTGGGACGAGGCCCAATCCCCCTTCGTCATCGAGAAAAATCCATAAGTGGGATTCAGGTACTTGTCCTAAACTCTTAAATAAAGCCATAGAACACACTCCACTCTAAGCAACTTTTTCTACACGAGAGTATGGCACAACCGCATCGGCTTGAGCTGCACTCCGGCTGGGTAGGGCGTTGTCCGAACCTTCTTTTGTGCCCAAGGTAGGGCACTTACCTGCAGCGTTCCCCTCCTTTAGTAATAGAGGCGACGCCAATGCCCGTTTGAAATCTAGAGTTGCCAACTTTTCTTGAAATACAAAAAACAAAATCTTTGGGGAGTTGACCACCGTACCTCATAGTCTTCGCAGGGTCGACAGAGGCATGTTCAAATTCTTCGACAACGATGTCTTGACAGCTGTCAGAACAACAGTCCAATTTGCGTGCAGGATTTCCCCCAAATCGTACGTCAACGGTCCGGAGAATTTACTTCCTTATTTTGGTTGCCCTGTCCCTGTGAGCTTGCATATGCCATTGCATTCATGGATATTCTCCTTTAATACAGATCAATATCCTTCCGTTACCAATAAACCAAAACTGGCGTATTTAGAGAAACCCAACAAAGCAGAATCCATAATGCCTTTCCTGTTTATTTTCCCCATAAGTAACCCCCAGATAAAATTACCAATAAATCCCAATAATAAAAAACAATAAGGATGTTAAAATTTATGTCTCATTCCTTTAAACTGACCTAGGTAACTCTATAAGTAGTAATCATAGCCAAACATGTAGACAATTAATATGTACCAGTTCTGTGACCCAAATATAACTAAATCTGGTAAAGCCTAAAGTTTATGGTTACCATTGTTAAATCTTGTATATCCCACTTCGTTTTGCCATTCAGCAGATAAGTATGCTGCCTACTATAGCAGCTCTTGCCTAAAATTTACTGGTCCTGGAGCAGTTCTGCAAGCGGACGGTCATAACTTCCTACTATTAACCTTGATTTAATTGTTTCTGAGAACCACCTTTCCCAGACCTAGCACCATGGACGATCCTCTTCTAAGCGCTTTCTGAGATATCCCAATTAGAGAAGGAGAAAAATCGGAGTTCAGTCACCCCCCCCCTATATAGGCACAGCTATATTATATATATAGTGGATATAAACATACTATATATATATAAAATTCTATCTATAAGTATACTTATTATAATAATTATAACATATTATATATATATGACATATATAATATTTATATATAATATAATAGAACTATATATCCTTTCTTTTCTCCTCTTCTCCCATCACACTATTCTTCTCTGCTTGTCCCCCCAAAGATTCGGGATCCACTGACACCTGTATTTACGTCAAAAGGTGCGCATTGATCTGCAGAGTTTTGGGCCCAACAAAAGTAAGATCGAGCGACGACAAGCGGTATGCACCACCCTGAAGTCCAGTACTCAGTCCCCCGTTGATGTGTCGGGGAAGTACTGGAGCCGCGACAGGCAAGCCATCCCAACGAACTTTATGCAATAGCGGGAGTGGCTAAAGGTAACTTAGAACGTAATGACCACCACACCCGTTCCACAGGCTGCCCGCGAGACACAGCACAGGGCAGAATAAGTTCCTTGGAGACTTTAAGAAGGGCCGTCCAACTCAAGCGCCTCCCGTTTTTCCCGGACTCCGCCGCCTATTCCTGACCCTGGCGTGTTTTAAAAATCCAATCCCCCTAGTCTTCAACGCTAAAGTGAAGGAGCATATAGTCCCACGGTCAGCTCCAGCAAATAGGCCCAGGACGAATATTCATATATACGTTTTAATAATAGCTGACGCGCACTCTTTCGAAAATGCGTTGCTTGAACCCTCTGGTTGGTCAGGAACTCGTATGCCTCCTGGGGCTCTTAATTCAACACCCGATACACCGACTTCACCGCACCTCGTCACACAATACACTCACTCTCTCCAAATAGATTCCAGAACTGCACCCTTCGTGTTCAGGCAAGGATGACAGTAGTGGTGACCAGGCACTACTCGCAGGGTGGATTGCAATCAATTCAATAAGGTAGCACACAATATAATTCTCTGTCACAGATGGAATTTAGCTAGGAAACTGGGCAAAGGAGCGACCAATGAGTTCGTCCCTATCCCATGCACCGTCGACTCTTGCAGCCCATGAATATCACACGACATAACACAGCCTAACCTCTAACAGGACCCAGCACTCCCTCAGTGTTTCGCGTCCATTCTCGTCCCCCGTGCCAGACCCCTCGCTCCTCCACTCTCCTCGTTCTCTATTCACCTTAACAGATCCAGCAGGATACTTCCAAACCAGGGGTCTGTCTCCTTCCACCCAGGAGGTTTGCGGGCATTCTGCTAACATGAGTGTACCTATTCGTGCACCCTAATTCCATCCATGCTTATAAACCCAAAAATCCTCCCAACCTGGAAACTTCCAGTAAAGGCCAATCAGCGAATCAGCAAGTTGACGGTGGCTCAGTGATAACAACTTTCCCTAGAGGCTGTTATGCGACCTTTACGACCTCCCACCCTACCGCCACGTTTTTCTAGTCGAGCACTCGGAAGGCGAATATCTTTAACCTAATTGCTGTACAGCGACGAACAACTCTTAATCTCCTTAACCTGACATCACTCACCCTCTCCGTGCAGCTCCCAGATGGGTACATCCATTTAAGGTCTGATGAAAATGAACCGGTCTTGTCCTCCCCTAGACCTTGGGCCTTCGCGAGCCTTTTCCGTTGGGTTATTCATCGTCTGCAGACGCTGTGGCATTACCCTTCCTAGGGTGCGAACTTACCTATTACCGACGCCATTTCAACTTCTTGCGTTGATATATGGTGAATCTTACGTTTGCTCCCACTGGCGCAATACCGACCCCTTATAGGTGTACTTTGGTGTTCTTCCAAGTCTTTTACACCGTTAGTTTCCATCTTCGTTGCTCACACTCTCACGCGACACTTTCGTAAGTCCTTTTCTCAAGGACCCCGAGCACCACTGCACCCACCTTACTCATCCGCTTAACACCTACTATATCCTCGTTTCCACATGACCCATACCAAATCGAACCATAACTTCATTATATCTTCCTCATCTTACCCCTTCTTACACCAACACCAATCTCTACTACCGCCTATCCGAATTCCTCTCTTCATCAATTTCTACGCCACCACGCACCAGCACACCCCTGTAAGCATTGTACCTCCATACTCCCTGACACACTGACTTGAAGTTGCGATTTCCCTCTTACTTGCGTCATTCCCACGACCATTTAGTCCTCACTACACACTCACAATACCACAGTAACAACAGTCGACCCATACAGTGTAAAGACCACCTGAGACACCTTCCAATACGACTTTTTAGTCCCTTCCATTGCCACCAACGATTTCTTAATTGCACCCTCAGGCTTCGGCCTCTCACATCCAACGCTCGCTACTACACTTGCTCTCGTCCCGTTCCCCTTCCTCCATAACAAGATCCCCCTAAATACTGCATTAAACTCAGTGACGACTCTCGGGTGGTTACTAGATGACTCACCAATCTATTTCTTAACATCTAACGCTTCGACCATGTATGCGTCCCATATAGCTCCCTCCAATACCACACCATACACCCATCCCTGTCTCTTACCACGTCTATCTTGTTTCAAATCCCCTCTCCTTGTCTACACCGACCCATGGCCAAATCTCACCTTCCATCATCCCTTTCGCAAACTCTCTTCTCAGATTTCGCCGACACAGATAATCTATAACTATAAGGGTTCCACCCACTAAAATTTGTGGAATTTGAATTTCACCCTGCTCCCTGACTTTCCCTGGACTTTCGCCTGACCAAATACTGCAAATTTTCCCTCACCCCAGTCGCCCGACCGCCGTAGCGTGAGACTACACTGCTAGCTGCCCCTGCCATGCAGTCTCAGCGTACCTTGACCTGACGCCCCGTTCGGTATATTTTTGGTGTATCAAGATATCTATTAATTATTTTATTGTTCCATTTTACTCAGTCATACATTAAATTATTGAAAACTTACTTTAGACTATTGTATTCCATTAAAGAACGTTATTAGTGAATTTAAAAAAATTATTTTTTTTTAGTATAGCCGTATACCTTACCCATAGCCTTCCAAAGCACTCCCTTTTTTATATAATTTATTCAAAAAGAAAACAGTTTTATTTATACAAAAAAGAAAAATAAATTAAAGCTTACATTAATAAGCCCTAGGGTGGAATAGCTTCCACTGTAATCACAAAAGTTTTAAATGGGGAGATTAGATTAACTTTTTCTTCCTCAGCATTTGAATTTTTGATTTATTAGGAGGTGCTTCTTCTGTTAAAAAGCCTTCAGTTTAACTTCTTTCTCTGCCTTTCAAGGTTTTGTTGCATCTGGTATGGATAATATTCTTTTTTTCAACCTTTTTATTCTCTAACTTTTTCTTTCCGTTTTGACTCTTTGAGATGTTCTTCATATCTTCCTATGGGCTAGTCTGAGATTTGTCAACTTTTTTGAGTTGTAGATTATGATACCTTCATGAGCATCTTTATAGAATTTTGCACTGTTTCTGTTGAGAAATCAGACTGTATCTTTCATTTCTCCACTAAAATTGCTTATTATAAGAGAAAACCCTCCTTTCCACCGTCGCATTTCCAGCCGAACTCAATATCAGTCCTATATTAATAATGGCACAATTCCGCAACATTGATTCTCAGTGCTTATAGAAGAAAAAAATTCATTCAATCTCAACAGAAGGACAATCACCATCCAAAAAATATTTGAATTTTTATTCAAGGTATAGAATGCTTCTCACTGCAATAGAGATATAGTGCTTCTTTCTTTCGTCAGCAACAGAATCTGGATTCAGTTATTGGTTGTACAATGCCTCTCACTCCATAAATCAAATCTGTTTTCCCTTGTTCGGTGAAATGAAAAATATACTAGGATCCAATGATGAGAGCCATCTGGACAGGCTTGCTTCAGAGGAGTATCTTCTCCTTAATACTTTTCTGTCTATTCTTGATTTGCAACAGTCTGCATCTCAAGTTTGTCATGTAAATCTATTGCAAAAAGCTTAGTTGTTGGTTTTAGCAGGCATTTTACTGGACTTAAGAAAATCTTTCCATAATAAGTACGATAAATTGTAAATCTGTTGAACAGAAACATGAACCAAGGCCTTCAGTTTCTAACCTGTGCCACAGGTTAAACGTTAAGTTGTTTTTCGTTTAAGTCTATTGGTTTTTTCCCCAATACAAACTTCCTTGCGGTAAAATCAATGAATTCGGTATTACCTTTTCAAAAAAAAACAAAAAAACACCTTCAAAAAGCTAGAATTCCCTAAAAAGATAAGATATAAACCAGATCTAATTATATTACAGTCTCCGGTAAAACACATCCACTTATACCATATCACCTTCAATCGGATAAGGGATGAACTTGGAACAACTTCTACCAACAGAATAGGAAGAATAGTAGGTAGTAATAGTGAACTAAAAATAGAAAGAAACAGGATAGAAGGTAGATTTATGGAATGTTGTTCCTTTCCATACTTTTCATTCAACTTATCAAATACATCTTTCATTCCACAATTATACAGTAAGGAAAAAATATATTCAAAAATATGTAACATGGTCCATGGTCATTCTTCATATGTTTGGAATTTTAAATTTCCCTGACTTTTCATGACTTTTTTGGAATTCCCTGACTTTCAGCATATTTTAAATTTCCCTGACTTCCTGACCAATTTTTTTTTTCTGACTTTCCTGCACTCTCCCTGACTTTCCAGAAGTGTGAACCCTGAGTATATATTAATATATATATATATATATATATTAATATTATATATATATATATATATATATTAATAATTATATAGATATATTATATATTATAATATATATATATATTTATATATATATACTATATATATTAATATAATATATATATAATAATGATATATATATTATTATATATATATATAATATATATATATAAATATAATATTTTAATATATATATATTATATATATATATATTTATATATTATATATATTATATATTATATATATATGATATATCGTTTTTTCTTTCCTTCTCATCTTCCTCTTTGCCGCCAGGTATGGGGGGGTAAGGTGCGGCTAAAGCATGCAGGAAAAGAAAACGCAGTAGGAGAGAACATGAACAAAGGTCGGATAAAGAAATCCCAGCTCTACCGGCCCCCCTCCATACCAATTAATAGTGTTGAGAGCTCGTCACATGACAGCAAAATCCACCCTCAGATTCATCATGGGACGCGCGAGCGGACCCTCACTTATGGGTAAATCGCCAATGTAAGGCCGTTACATCCCCGGGCCCAGTGTGGGCCACCAACCATGCGCCCCATACAAAACCCCGTTCATCTCTGCCTAATCATGCACCTTATATTCTCGCCTCTGCCAAACTCACATTCTCTCCTTCAGACATTCGTTACACGACTCAATCCACTTCCTCTTCGGTCTCCCAGCGGTCGATTCCCAGCAACACACTCACCACATATACATCCGCTTAACCAACCGACTTTCATTCATCCTTCCACATAACCAAACCCATCTCAACATACTTTTCAGTTTATTCTGGATTACCCCGTTCTTTCAACCAACAACTCTCAATACGTTCATTCCTCATTTTATAATTCTTTTCACACCTAGCAACGCCCCTAAGGATTGTCCATCTGAACACATTGAACTTTAGATCTATACTCTCATTCCAAACCAAAGTCTCACTACCATACAATAACACAGGTAACAAACATACCCTCATGTAAGACTCTAGCGCACTAAGACTTAGTCCCTTTACATCACCAACGATTTAATATGCACCAGCCACATTCCTGCCATCACAACCTTTCCTACCTACACTTGTTCATCCGTTCCCTTTCTCCATCCAACAATACCCAAATATTAAACTCAACACTTGGCGCCAGCTGCTCTCATTAACATAACTTCAACACTGAGGACTGTCTCACTCACAACCATAACCTTACTCTTATCTACGTTTACTTTCAAACCTCTTTACATACCCTGCCAACTCTCTCTACCAATTCTCTCCTCCATCTTCAGATGTCGCCACACAGAACCAAACATCCGCATATAGATAGTAAGGGCACCTCCACTCCCGTCCATTCTCCATATTTCTAACACCATTTCCTCCCATCCCCACACCTCTAATTCTTTTCATAACCCATCCATATACACATTGAATAAGGAGACATAAAACAAACCCTGTCTCACTCCGCCTATTAATCCTAAACATCACCATTGACACCATTATTCCTTACACATACGCTTCACTAGAACTATCGTCATAACCATTAACCCTTTTGATTCCCCATTCCCCAGAACCTCATTGCGTAATCGCTTCAGATTTCCTCTCTCCAATAACCATCTTCCCAGTCTTGTATCAATTTCTACTAATAAACCTGCCCTTGTGCCCCATAAAAAATGACCCTGCCTAAATGCAACTAAATCTCTAATCGAAAAACGCTACCGCGAGGCGACCTCCCTCGGTTTTTGTCTCGTGAACATAGGAGACGTGTCCTCCGTCATCCTGACAAAAGACCTTAATCAAGCTGGGCTGCGTAAGCAGCTAATTTGCGTAGCATTATGTCTCGAACTTAGGATTCTTGTCCCGTCCTTCTAAAATTCTGTCTTTGGTGCCATTCCAAAACCTCTCTCCAATTCATTGTTAGTTCCCTAAATCCAAAACTCCTCCTAGAATAGTTGAAGGAACATCTCCAAGTCTGACTACAGTCACGTCATCGATGCACCTTATATCTGTGTTAAACAACGCCCTTGCTCCCCAGTATCTCAAGGTCCCACCAACCTGTCCCGACAGCTACCTCCAGAGCTCTAGCTACAATCCTGCTAACAGACTATTTTTATGTGCATACTACTATCTCCTTCTAACAACAAAAATACATTTACGATGAGATGCATTTCATCTAAATCTACAACCGAGAATAGAAGACGACATTCAGGAAACTTATTCTCCGAATCGTGTCTAGAGTGATATTCACCTGCTCTTTTGGCCCTGCTCTATTCGAGTCCATTTCTGTGCCTCATACGTGGCATTGAACAGGAATGCCGCCCAATTCCAACTTTCGAGTTAAGACACGTGGTACTCTGAAAGGCCTACCGCCTTTTTTTTGCGCGTTTTATATCGACATATTACTGATAGCCAGTACTTTCTCGAGCAGCAGCAGCTCACTTCCCAATGCTAAGACTCATGGACCTTCAAAAGACAGTACTTTCTACCCCCGCTACTCTCTAACTTACTGACAGCTAAATGCGAGTATCTTCAGATAACATAATTACAGCACCGATAACATGTGCACCTCTCACTAAATGAGACTTATTACTCTAATCTTGGACTCTTTTTATACGCTCACACCTTGTTTTCCATCAACTGAGCATCAGGTGTCCATATTAGATCAATCCATTATGCGAAGAATTGCCCTGCCACTACCGATACTCATGTCAATTACGTGATCTTATCCAATAATAGTCCCTCAGAGATATAAACTCACTAACCATTTACTGCGTAGCACCAATTCTACCGCGCATGCACTTCGTACAGACCCTTTCTTTAATTCCAGTGCTCAAATTGAATCACCTCGCTCTCCCTTAAATTTACTTACTTATTCCATCCGGTTCATCCAATCCCACCGGCAAAGGCCAAGTACCCCCTCAATTTTCACCTCTGCTATCCACCGTTCTTTAAGTGTCATCATAACCTTTAAATATCCCAAGAAGCTTAGCCAGAATGGTCTGAACCATATAGCCACTACTCAACATCTTAATATACTTCTAACTAATCTGTGGGTCATCAGACTTCCACTCGCGTGTTATTACACTGCGTTCGTGATGTGTCCAATTTATATCATCAATACAAATGTCTCTTTAGCGTGGACTCTCCAGTCTTACATCTTCCCTTATTGCGACATTCCAAAAACTGTATGAGACAACCGATCAACGATAGTCTACACATATCCTTATATATGCTATACCAATTTACTAATGCCAATATAGGAGCGTCTCCTCCTTTACACAATGTCAGAGATCTACACACAATCGACGTCGTATAGTTCGTTCCTCGCCTATCACTCTTTTTCCTCTCCTCTCTTCCATAGACAAGACACTCCATTCACACACCGCGTTGAACCCGCAAAGCCCGAAAATCCTATGTAATTCCACGTCAAGTTACTAGTCTATTATGAACACTCCTGTGCGCATGCTCCGACGTCCATGTTAATCAATCCAGCGACTTCACGAGCAATATATTGTAGGTATATTCTAATATATACTTTACGATATTAGCGTCGGTGTTTTGTTACATTTCCATGCTATTTGTGAGTGCACTCGATGTTCTTTCACAACTCCTCTTCTCACACTTTATTTCGTCTCCATATCAATATATCCAACTTAAGCTCCAATATAGAACAGCACTAATGGCCAATCGTGAATATGAATTTCATCTAAGCTGAGTTATTCTGGCAGTCCTATTCCTGATTATATCTCTTCCTCCCATCTATTATACTTCATCATCCGTCTGTATTATATTAGGACCCCACTATACTTCACGTGATATTCTGGCTTGTGGACAATCACGATACTAGACGGATCGCTCCTCTAGTACGTACTATACTTAACATGTAGTCGGTTTCTTTATTTCTCACTACCCCTTACAATACTTATTATGAAAATTACTAAGCTCTATAATGGTCTCGCAGCCGGGCTCAGCTGTATCCCATCAGAAAGTATTATTCAACCCTTCTCAGATCCTGACAACATCTCTCCAACCTGAGACGAATATACTGCTTTTCCAAGGATATGTGTGGTATCAACAATACCTCTGTCCTTATATCATTACCCTTTCCCATTACAGTCCGAGTATCCTTCACCCCTCGCTTTCATTAGTGTTCTGCAACCTCTAATCAGTCTTATTTTGTTTAACAATTTTCTATACGACCGTGTTATACTACTCTTCATTCTATCTTCGTCTCACTACATACTTCCATGGTGTAGATGTTCCAGAATGCGCCATTCATATAGCTTGTAAACCCAGTGTTACAATTCTCCTGTCATTCCATCAGTTTAATTGTCTCTGGGTCTGTCATTACACGCATCCTATAAGATTAGTGGTAAATTTACTTTGGCGTATTAACCTCTGACGCTGCACTGTTTAGCCATTTTCTAACCCCTTTCACAAACCTCATACACCAATCAGCCTTCTATCAAAACATCTAACCCATAGCTTACCTCCTTTGGTAACCTTATCTAATGCTAATTCCCTTCCTCTCTTCGCGACTACTGTTTTCCTCGCCTAACTCATAACTCGCACGCTCTCCCAAACTAATAATGATCTCAATAATTTTTGTTCAGCAGCTGCCGTATGCTATACGTGTCACAAAGATGATGGATTTTGAAACATGATGATTCTAACTTCGACTTCTCCTATCAAAGCTCTTCGTTAGCTTGGATCCACAACTTCAATTATCCAGGTTGCTTGCCGAACAGTCTTCATATCTACTTAGCCTAATATCTCCTTATCATATGCTCTCGAATATGAACCACCCGAGACAACTCGATAAAAGTCGTATCCACTTAAGTGCTCTCTCATACTCTTTCCGTTCCTCTTCATTTTGACGATCTATCCGCACGTTTTTTGTGCTATCTCGTGCCTTCCCTCCATCATCTTCGTCCAGTACTGACTCACTGGAGAGTTCAGTAAACTTTATGTTTGTGAGAGGTATAATATGAATTATCATTTTACTTATATAACGAGCACATTATAAATCCGACCCACTCCTTTACTCCTATCTTCTCTTATCCCGCATGTGCGACTCACTATCCACTCTCCCTATCCTCTGCGAGATCAACCTAACACTCAGCATTATCTGCGAATCTTATTTCTTAGTCCGCAAACACCCTCCTAGTAATAACCCCCTCAACGTGTCCTGTGTAATCACAATCATCCACCCCTATATTAGTCAGTGTCACTTGTCGTGTGCCATTGTGCATCATATCCAAAAAACCATTAACGAGATTGGTAGCTTGCATTGCCACCTTCAGTTGCTCCATCTTATATGATATATTACGTGATTCCCTTCCCAATAATTTATATATCTCTCATTGTATCTCTAACTCCATCTTCTCGCAACCCTCACGCTGGTTGCTATGCGAGACCACCCTTCGTCTCTCCCTCGAGTAGGAGATGCTCCTTTTTCGTCCACCTCATATACTCTCTAATGGCCTTTTCTCTCGATACTGAATATACACAAAATAATCAATCCCTATAACCACCCCTCTCTTCTCTTCTTTGTCAACGCACCATACCTTCACTCGTCTATATTCCTCGCTTCAGTTCTCAAAGTAGGACCAATCATCGTTCCAACAACACCACTACCTTTGATCTCTTTTCATATATTAACCTTTACTATATTTTTATACTAACTTTCTAACAATTTCTAGGAGCTCGAATTGACGACAAACAATAGCATCCCATTATTCATTTTCTACACCACTCTCTTCTCATAATGTGTAACCACAGGTCCCTCCTCATTTTTCCAACACTTCCAATCACTTGCAATAAACTCCTTTACGACACACACCTCTACTGCTCCCTTCTCTCTCATCTTTGCTGTCTCTCACCCTCCCACGTATACACAAACGCTATCCGCATCTATACATTATTTTCCACAACCGATGCTCCACCGCCACCCTTAATTATCTATTTTCTTCCTTTCTGTGTTTTCCATCTTTCTTTTTCTCCTCCCTTTCAGCGATCCAATTCCACCGAGAAAACAAAAATTCCTGAACAATTTGTCCTGCCCTCTAAAATCCTCAATCGCCCTCATTATGAAAACTTTGACCATAACTATCGCTACGTATCACCATCATCGTATGGCTCCTACCACCTCCGTCTTCGTCCTACATTACAATTCTACTCCTATATTCTTTCCCTTGCGACTCTCGTCTTCCCTATCTCAACTCAGTTTCCTGCGAATATATCGGTTTTCTCTGTGCGTATGTTGTTCTAAGCTCGTGCGTCTCTATAGCGATCAAATCACAAAAGGAGCCAATCAGTCACTTTACTCCAACTCAGCGTACCTAGAATTAGAGCCGTCGCTCGTTATCACAGGCTACCTGCTCGATCGATTTCTACCACAGAGTCTGTCTGTATAACGTGTCGCGATGTCGGTTACATCAGGGTAGATCGAGAGAGACGCTCGCGTCTATTTCCTTCATTTTGTACACCTAGACAAACTGTAAACCACCCATAAGCTCAACCGTGTTGGAATCCGAATTTATCTCGCTCTCTAAGGCTGTGAACTGTCCATATGGTCACGTCTGAAGAACGTACTCTCCGCGCTCTATGTCTACTCACTGTAGCTCCATTATATCTACGGTGTGGACTCTCTCTGATGTCTTGGATGTATATCTCCGTAAGGTTTTACTCGGACTGACATAGCTCATATCTCGTTCATGTGCACCGGGGGTTCTTCTCTTCGTTACCCCAGGTTTTAGCAAAGTGCGCTGACGGTCTTATCCTTTCGACCATTCGGTTTGTTCCTACCTTTCCTATGTTATTCCTGATCTCCTTGTATGCCCGTATATCGTCACGGACGGTCGCCTCTCTATAAGCGCTTATATATGAGATCTAGACTTATTAGGGCAAGAAATCGAGATAACATCGAAGTACCCCTCTTCACGGTTTGTTATTCCGGTCTCAGTCCACTGCACTCTTTTCGAGTAATAATTAATTGTCAAAGTGCCCATTATCGTAGCACCAAATGTTATCCCTTTGTTGATTCTAGTCCATCTGAAACCCTAGCCATCAATCTCGAGGGGTAGCTATATCATGTAGTAGTGGGTTCGCCCTGTCTATATATAAAATAAATAAATTAGGTATGACTTAATACGTTGAGGTTGTTAATGGTTAGTTGTATTAGTATTTGAGGTTATAAATCTTATGGGATCTTGTTATGTAAGTTCTTCAACTAGCTATTAATTAGTTTAACTGTGAATAGTTGTTAAAGGATCTCAATTTAGAGATGACTCAATCCTAGTGTTGTCAATGCCCATTATTAACTATTGTTTGTGTTTTAAGTTTAATGTTATCAAAGTAGCCGTAACACCCTTGTTACTACGTTCTCGCTTGAGACCGAACTCTGTTACGGCAGTTTAACTTTACTTAAAACTATATTATATTACTTAATCTGTAAGTTTACTGCTGTTGCTTTCCGAACCATCTTGTTCATGGTAAAGGTTTCTTTTAGTCATTTCCTAACTTAACCTAACTTTTTATGTACTTTACTAATTTCTCTCTCATTCTTCACTACAACTTAATTATGAAAATTATATATACTTATTTAAAATAATTTATCTTTAATGATAAATATTATTTATAACTTTAAACATATCTCAGCCATAATTTTCCTGTATCATTACATTAATTTGATTAGGCCGAAGTGAAAGTGGACTCTTATTAAAAACTAGTTATGCTCGATTTGATTCTTGTATGAAACCCATTATATATTTTAAATTTAATAATCTATCTTTCTTTCTTATAATAATTGTAAATCGCTAAGTTCCATGAATAATATATTATGAGGAGGACAACTCTTGATATTGGTGTTATGAAGTCACACTGACTTATGTATTAATCTCATCTTATAATAATTTAAATAAACAACTTTATTAATATAATAATAAGTAACTCCTATCCACAAAAACTGGATCTTTAAATTGTATTACTTGAAATAGCAAGCTTATAGTAATACATTAAAATTTTAATTTAAAACAAATAATTATAACTATTAAACTATTAATACTATTTATTGCAAAAAAACATTATATAATATATCATTATTATATTATATTAGTATATATATATCAAATATTAATATATTAATTAATTATTAATTTATAAATATCATATCTCTGATAACTCAGTACCTTTTTCATATCTGATTAATAAATACTGTGAGCAGTGTATATTGACACAACAAAAAATGATGTTATTTTTCTTCCTTATGTGTTGATTGAGGATTTTTTTATTTATTATAAAAATAAAATTAAACTAAAGATTATAAATGTCTCTATATTCAAAAAACCGAAATAGAATTGTATGTATAGTTATGTATTGATTCTTTGAAATTACCTTATACCTATCCTTTTTCATAAATCCGTATCATTACATATAAAACGATGGTACTTCAAATTAGTGACGGGTCCGTGGTGCGCTTAAACCAGGGTTCTCCAACGTATAATGCCCTCATACTAGTTCCCGGTGAGACTAATTCTGTTCTGGACGATCTACATCCGTGAGGATAATGGTACGACGGGGGGCGGTAAGGTCTGGAGTCTTCTTTCGTGACGTTTGTCAATGTTCATCAACTCACAGCTGCTATTCTTTTTCGAGGCTTGTACCAGCACCTTACCCCCATACTTCTTGGGGGCAAAGTAAAGGTAAAGGTGTAAAGAAGATAAGAATAGAAAAATAATATATTTATATTATATAATATAATATATATATATATTATATTTATATATATATAGATATAATATATATATATTATTATATAATAATAATAATATATTATATATATATTATATATATATAAATTTAATAATATAATATATATATATATTATATAATATAATATTATAATAATATATATATAATATATATATTAATATATATTGTACATATATATAATATAAATTTTATAATGGTATAATTTAAATTTAATATTATTTAAATTATATTTAATATATTATACTTTATAATATTACAAATATATATGGAAATCCCAAAGGAACAACTGAAAAAGTGTTAAGACTTGTGTGAGAGTTGGTAAAAACTGGGAAAGTGCTATTTTATGGATCCTAAATATGTAAAACAGTAAGAGATATCATATATACGTTGTCTTGTAATGGTGGAATTTTCATATATAATTTAATTAATATTAAACAAAAAAGTAAAAAGAGAGATTGAGGTATCATAGTTTTATGATAGGGAAAATGGGGAGGGGTAAGGGATGGGTAAGGAAAGGAATAGAAGAGAAGTTGCGTGGTGGTCGATGTTAGGCGTTATGCACAATCTAAGCTTATAAAATGGAGGTTAAAGTCTAGTGCGAATTTTAAATTAATCAGCTTTCCCACATAGGTAAATATTTTGTCACCCATTTCACTTAAATAGGTAGGATCCATTATGTGTGTATAACCTCGGAGACTTGAAATGACTTTTTTTTTAAGTATTGTGTTTATTGGTATTAAACTCCGAAAATGACCTGTAAGGGTGAAAGAGTTATTATGCAACTTTTGTGATCTCTCTCTCCGCGCGAAGATGACAAATAGGAGCAGACAACGTGTGACGTACCTGGTTGAGACTTCTATCAGGATGCTAATTTCCGGACTCGAAAAAGCGCGTTTGCAGGGTAAGGGATCGCTTAAAATTAAATCAGGAATTTCAATGCACTTCTGTTTTAATTTGGCTAATAGATAATGACTAAAGTAAAGGCTAAAAAATAAATTAATAGCTCAGACAAGCGTAGGTTGATAAGTTGGGGAGAGATAGTGGACGGGCATTGAAACCAAGCGCAAGATTCTGAGTTACATAAATATTTATTATTGCGCCTGGGTTTAATATGAAGTAAACCGGAAGGAAGTGTATGATATAAAATATTAATGAAGTGAAAGGTTTAGTGTAATATAATCTAAAATAGGTAAATATAACTAGTAATTTGTTGGTAGTGGATGAAAGATTGATGTTAAATCCCCCATTATATGTAAATTTGTGATACCCAAAGTTTTGAAACTTGAAAATAAAAATTACTGAGTATATCATAGCCCTAAATATAATGAAATGGGATATAAAAGTCCCACCAAATATATTGTATTAAAGTGTCAATATAAAAGAGATAAATATTAATTGAGGATATGTATACCTATATATATATAATGAAAATAGTAAAAGTAATGAAATTATATAGTAAGGATACCAGATGAGAGGATATGGATGAGAATAAATGATGAATGCGCAATGATATAAAATAATGAGAGTTTAGATGGCCATTCCGGGCTTTTTAACGTAGCTATAGAAATAAAAAGTGAAGCTTGAGGGAGTAGTTTGAGATGTACCTTGGAAATGCAAATGATGCAAGTTTGCCCGAAAACAGCACTATAAGCGTAGCCCATTAACTGCTAGGCATAACTAATTGTCAGTCAATGAAGAGGAGGGCGAGTAAGATACGTGAAAAATAGTGATGGTGAGGTTTGATGCCCTGCAAAGTAGGAAGATTTAAGTATTTTAAGTGGATAAGTGAGAAAAAGAAGGTTAAAGAAAACAGTTTGGGTAAAATTTGTGATGGAAAGAGCGTTAACATCATTTGAAAGAAATGAGTGAGACCATACCGTTGATGAAAATATGGATAAAAGACTCTGCAGGCATAGATAGAATACTGGTGAAATGATTTGGAAATGATTCCCATGAACAGCGACAAGAGTTGAGTGAATTGAAGGATTTTGAGGTTCGTGAAGAACTTTACGAATGTAAAGACAAGAGCGGATATAAACCTATGGGAGCTAGTATAGTTCCGAGATACTATGATGGAGTAGCAGTGAATTGAGTGTTATCCTCTGTTAAATATATTAGGCATTGAAAAGGATGGATAAGGTGAAGTAGGAAGCTGCTTATGCTGCAATCTAGACTCCTCTCTTCTCTCCAGATTGATATAGATTGTCTGTAGAGAGGTAATATTAGTAGGTTAATATCTCTTTAATTACCCGTTTAGCCTTATATGATTAAAAGTGCTGTGAGCTGTGTAGTTGACGTGCTTTCTCGTCATCGATATATACGCTGCGGAATAAGGTAATCTTATGAGCGTCTGAATTCCGAATGAAACTCTGAATTCTTATTGTGTACACAAACTAATGCAAGAGAGAAATACCAGTGTCAATCACGCATTCTGCGTGGCCATTAGTCATGTTGCATGATTTAACAAGCCTATGGTTATTCTATCGTAATGAACCTTGCAGATAATAATACTAACTTGTTTGCCAAACTTGCTTACTACTACTGAGCTTATATGACCATCTATTATTCCAGTAACACAATATACGCGTATCTCCCACGAACCAGAATACTGGTACCATACCTAGCGTTAGTCGCCATCTATAGACGGCCACACACATTCACTATCTATCCTTGCATTCAATTTGGTTAATAAAAGTCTTATGGTGATGTGTTATATAGTTTCGAGGGATTGGAGGAGAGCAGTTAATAGTACCCTTTAATAAGGGTAAGGGAGATAAAGGGAACCGTAGGAACTATTAAAAGTATTAGTTTATATTGAGTGTGTAGGGAAATATATGCTGGTGTTTTATCGAAAGAGGTGCGCAGAGTGACCCTGAAGACCTAATTGTGTGGAGAACAAGGGTGCATTAAGGAAGTAGTAGAGATGTGTGAATCAAATCTCCTTACATTGAAGCAAATGATAGAAAAAATTTAGAGAGAGGAAGAATAAATTGTATTTAGGTTTTATGGATTTGAACAGGGGTAGATTAGGTTTTAATAGAAGGTTCTATGCCCCAGGTGTTAGTGATATATAGTGTTGTAGATAGGCTTCTGAATGGAATCCAAAGTATGTATGATGATAGTAAGAATAAAATGGTGTCCTTTTGAATGGAGTGCCATATGTTTGTTGCAGTTTTTCGTATAATGTGGTCTCTCCCTCCACACTCCTCGCGTCCATCTCATCAGTTATACGAAAAGCCAACCAGTCGCCTATTCATTATTCTATGCAGATTTCCATTAATTCTCATTCTCATTCTTGTTAGTTAATATATGTTATCTCCTATTGGTTTATATCAATATTGTATATATTATATCTTATGATAAAAAGAAATGCAAGCTAACTTTTGTAGGAAATGGTGTTAGTTAGAATGATGGAGATGAATGGAGGTAGTGCCTATAATTATATATATACTATATATATATACTAATTAATGCGGAATATGTATATAATTATTACTTGTGGTATTTTAGTAAGTGAGCTGAATCTAGAAGTAAAGTTTGAATGATAAGGTAATTGGTTAAATGAAGTGATTTTATGTGGACATATATCCATATACCTAAGAATAGGTAGTGTAAAAATAAAGGATAAGATAGTAAGGTTTTCTCTTGTGAATTAAACCAGGGCCAATAAATTAAAAAAATATCCAGTATTCAGAATAATGGGTAATGGTATATGCGATCTGTCAATGAAGATAGGTACCTTACCGCGCGTGAGATTGAGAGAGGTTACTCTCCCTTAGTCATTGTTATTATCAAGGAAAATGGAAGAAATTAAGTTTTATTATAAGCATCCGGTTTTTGCAGAAAGCGCTCTCGCGGTAGTAAACCGCCACAGGGCTCGAACAATGCTTGTCCCATGCATTGGAGGTTAAGAATAAATGTCTGGGTATAAAATTGTTGGGAGGCAAATGAGAAA
The DNA here is from genome assembly GCA_015478945.1 of Trachelipus rathkii. Classification (NCBI taxonomy): domain Eukaryota; kingdom Metazoa; phylum Arthropoda; class Malacostraca; order Isopoda; family Trachelipodidae; genus Trachelipus; species Trachelipus rathkii. The sequence continues at coordinate 14,732 of JABUQX010011800.1, read as the reverse complement.
AAAGTGATCTCACCCTACCAAGATATTACGCGTGTAATGTACACCGAAATAGACCCAAGAGAGAAATATGTCTATGGTATGTTATCAACAGAAATAAATCTACTCTACAAACTTGCAGTTGATTTAAAACATGAATGTACAATTGACCGTAAAAGCGGTTAGTTCTTGTTGTATAAGCTTAGATGTGAGAGTCCCCTAATAAAAATAGATATCAATCTTTTCTTTTTACTTTTTTGTAATATTGATATGATGTCAAGGGAACTATAGTACTATTTGAGAGTAGTATACTTCAAGCCGGTATTTTACTAAAGAAAGATTTTGAATGTGTAATCGTGTTTCATAGAAAAATTCCTTAGTGGATTTCATAATAATTGCACTTCCCAGTTTTAAAACCTTACAAAGCTTAATTATATTTGTCAGTGTGTCCGCTGACGGGAGGTGTTTAAATAAGTCCTGGAATAAGATATAAGATCATAACCGTCTTCAATGTGATGATTATTCAGATATATATATATAATGGACTAAATCTTTAGAGTGATATGTGCATATAAGGTGTGAGGGTAAAGAATTTGAGATATAAAATGAATGAATGAATATATTGAAACGTTATATATAGAGAGTTGTATAGTGTGAAGAAAGTAGTAAATATGATATATATATATAGAGAATAAAATATATAAATAGTTAATTATGTCTGAGATGTTTATTTTAGTGTCCATAGTGGAATAGAGGTAAATATATAATGAATATATAGTAGTAAATAGGTTGCATAATATGGATAATATATTATAATATATTTTGATATAGTATGTAGAGTTAGTGTTTGAGGTAACCCGATACCGGATATATCTAGTGTTCTTTGCGTTCTTTCTTCACCTTCCTCTTTGCCCCCAAGATTGGGGAGGTAGGTTGCATAGCCCCTAACGACAGAGAGACAAGTATCGAGAAAGAAAAGCCATGTGTAGTCGAGAGCATGGACAAACGTCGAAAAAGCAAGAAAGGTCCCAGCCTATCGGCACCGGAGACGACTAACAATGTAAGTTTGGAAGCAAGGTCCACCTTTTAGATAAGCGAAGAGTAAATCAGCGTTGCAAAATCAGAGACAGAAAGAAGTCACCCCTGAAGAGAAGCATATCATGGGACCGCGCACCGACCCTCAAGCTATGGTAGATTATGCGGTTCAATGTAAAGGGTTGGGTATAGAAGATGGAGGAGGCTCTCCAGGGTTGTCTGAGCCTCCCGCAACCTTCTATCTTGCCCCGTGATTTGACTTAATTGGATAGGTAACCATTAAAATCCCTTAAAATAGTATTAAATAATACAACCGAAAACTAGTAGATAACTCCATAAAGTTTGAGATGGTGCCTCGCGTCCCTCCTCTAACAATGTAAGTTTATCAGTAGAAAGGGCTGGGGTTACAGATTATTTATAAATAATAACTATAGTTATATCCCATGGAATGCTCCTAAATATGACGATGTGAAAAAATTATTTTGTACTCTAGTTCCTGTTTATAGATGATTTTGCCCCAGAATGAAACCTTAAATTTAGTTAATAAGTATCATACTGCTAGTAATGAGGTACAAAGATTTAAGGGGACACCCTCAATCTACTGGTCTATATCCAATATTTACAAGTTCTATTACCCGATTTCTCAGCAGTTGTGGTTATTTGGCGTCCCTATAATAAGTTGTTTTAAAAATAGAAAATTGATAGGGTCACAAACCACGCCTTCTGTCCTGTTTCTCTTTTCATTTATATAGAGTTTTTTCCAAATTCATCCACCACTCCCGAAGCTCGGCTACCATTTATAGAAGAGAAGAAATTAAAATAGTTAGCCCAGCACCCCTTACCCAATCTTTCAGTCAGAGGGGATTGAAGATTGTCAAGGTTTGGGAGATAAGAAGTAAAAGAAAGAAAGAAAAAGAAGAAGAAGAAAAGAAGAGAAAGAAGAATGAAGAAGAAGAAGTTCAATGAAGAAGAAGAAGAAGAAGAAGAAGAAGAAGACAGACAGAAAGAAGGAAGAAAGAAGAAGAAGAAAAAGAAGAAGATTGATAATATTTTTAGTATTATTTTTACTATTTTAAATATTCAGCTTCGCCTCCCCTCCTACAAAGACCTGCCCAGTGACAGTTCTAACCATTTAATATATATATACATATATATATATAGATATCATATATAGATATATATATATATAATAATATATATATATTATATATATATAAATATATATTATATATATATTATATAATATAAATAGATATATATTATAAAAATATATTAGTTATATACTATACTAATACTACCTCCATCATCGCAGTTCCAATAGATAACACCTGTTTTCTTTAAAAATTGAGTTTCTTCATTTTTCCACATGACTTAATTTTTCTCAACGCATAAACCTCATCGAGAATGCACAGCGCAAACTTATTCGTATATCCACAACTATTTTTAGGCTTCCTTACCCATCCACGAATATTCGCCGAATGTTCCACATTACTCTATCAACAAGCAAGCTTTTAAAGGGTTTTGTGGTATGATGTCCCATCCAAACATTTGTACACCCATCCTAGCTTGCATTGCTCTGTGGTTCACAAATCTGGGATAATTTCGGAATTTGGTCTGTAGGCTTCAACCTTTGTCACCGGAAGGGATAATATATATATATATATATAATAAATATAATATATATATAATAGTAATACTTAATATATACATATATATATACTATATATTATATATATAGTATATAAGTATAATATATATATATACATATTATATGATATATATAATATATATTATATATATATCATATATATGATTTATTGACTAGTATTATATATATATTCAAGTTTTAAGCATTTATTTTTAAATTATTTTCATATAAAATCCGAGATGGAGAAGCAACAATTTTTAAAACATTTCTTTTATTATTTGAATGATAATGAAGATTAAAAAAAAAGAAAAAGAAATTTCGAAAACTTTAAATACTCGGAAAAGTGAAGCTGCCTTCCGAATCAAATCGACTCATCAGCGAATAGAAAAAATTTCATTTTTCTCTATATTCAACAAAGTATTATCGGCATGGGTGGCAACTTGATATTTCATATATCTTGATATTTGCGTAGCCCTCCACCTTGTTCACCTAGAGGATATATATATAGATATATACACTTATATATATATCATATATTCATATATATATTACATATAAGAATAATAATATATTTATACATAATATTATATATAATATACTATAATAATATTATATAGATATCATACTTTATATACTATATTTCACCCAGCTAGGGATTGAACCTTGGCGACCTAGCAGTAGCCGCGTAAGTGCTTGACCACTACCCACGATGGACAAAAGAAGGAACGCGAACAAACTTCCTGTAGTGCAATATAGCACCACCATACAGGACATGCCAGGCTCTTTCCGTCCTACACTTGCGCTAGGGTCAAACACTGCACCGCCACAAGTGAAAAAATACTCATCAACCGCGGGAATAATATGTATTGATATAAGCTCATCCTTCTACACCGCGCCAGAAGGTGTAATAAGTATTGATAAAATTGCCCCATTTAAGTTATTTCACCCTGCTCGATTGAACCTGGCCCAGCCAATCCCAGCCAGGTGAATAGATCTTAATCGGGTATTTTATCGAAATACTTATTACACTGCTGCGAAGGTTGTAAGAAGGATGCAGCAGTTACCTTTTTGCAAAATGACAATATACTTTCCCCTGGATTAATGAGTATTTTTTACCGTGTGCTAAGGTGCCTGTTTGACCCTACGGTTCAGTGCTGACGGGAAAAGAGCTGCATTCCATGTATGGTGAGAGGCCATATACACTAAGAGGAACATTTGTCTGTTCTTCTTAGCCTCCATCATGCGTAGTGGTCAAGCACTTACGCCCGCCGTCCATACTGACCTAGGCCCACGATTCTAATCCCAGAAGGGTAACATACTTAATGGGTATTTTCTACGAAATACTATTACCACACTGTGAGCGTGTAGAAGATCATCAGTTACCTTACTCTATATACAGCTATATATATATATATATATATATAGAATTATATATATATAATATATATACTTATATAATATATATATATATATATCATATATATATAATATATAATCTACCCCTAAATATATATATATATATATATAATATATATCATATAATATAAAATATATTATATAAACATATATAATAATATATTATTATAATATCATATATAGATTATAGTAAATATACCACATATGATATATATACTATATATATAAATATATAAATATAAATATTATAGTAATTATATACTTACTATATATATACTATATATATATATATAGATAATAATATATGTCAATATATATATATATATAAAATATATATATATATATATATATATATATAAGATTATATATATATATCATATATATATATAATTATATATATGATATATATATATATATATATTAATTATATATATTATATATATATAGTAAATATATAATAGTATATATATATATATTAAATATATACTATATATATATATACTATATATTATATTAAATATATATAATAATATATATATATATACCTTGAGTATATATATACTATATATAGTATATATATATATATAAATAATATAATATATTATATCTAATAAATATTAATAATTATTAATTATATATATATATTAACGAAGTTATTATATATATATATATATAATATATATAATATATGAATATAATATAATATATAATATAATATATATATTATATAAATATAATATATATATAGTAATATAGATATACAAAAATAATATATTACCGCTTATATATATATATATATATATATATAAGATATATATATATATATATAATATATAATATATATATATATATATATATATATATATATATATATATATACTATATATATAAGTATATTATAAAATCAAAATGTCATATATTAATATATAGTATATTATATAGTCATATATAGATATATATATATATATATATATTATATATATAATATAAATATATATCATGTAATATATATAATATATTATATTATATATATTATATAATAATATATATATCAATATACTATATTAAGATTACAAGATATATATATATATATAAATAATAGCTATATATATATATATATATATAATATACAATATATAAATAATAATAATATTATGATTATTTAATATAAATATATATATATTAGTATATATATAAATATAAATAATATATAGTATTATATGATATTTATGTAGCATGATTATTTATTATATAGTATTTTATTAATAGTCGTAATATTATATTATATATATTATATATATTATTATATAATATATTAGTATATATATATATAGTTGGATATATATGTTATATATATGTTTAGTTATAAGTTAGAGAGTATATAATTTATAGGCAATATTTGCAATGAACTTATGTTATCGCCTTTCAAATTAAGAGTTGAAATCTTAATAAAGCTGAAATGCATATAGTTAAATTTTAACTGGCGTAGAAGCGATTGTCAAACATTTTTTAATATTCGAGTCTTAATCTAACAAAATTTATACCAAATACATTATTTAATCTGGCCTCACCTAGAAATATATTATTTATTACTAGGTATATATACTATAATACTATATATATACTATACTATAGAAAATAACCTATAAACCTATATATATATATATATATATTATAATACACTATATATAAATATATATATAAAATATTAGATATATACTATATAATATATATATTATATATATATATATATATAATATTATATATAATAAATATATATATAAGTAATACCTATATATCATATATATATATATAATATCATTATACTATATATATATACAATATATATATTGTCTCCTAATTTGATTATTATAAATTGTTTGTCGATTATATCTGCCACCTTTGCCATTATCACATGAAATTTTTCAGTCTTTTAGTACCTAATGTTTCTCGTTGTTATAAACTTATACCTCAAATCTCAGATATAAAGTTGTAATCATTGAAATCTTCCTTTGCTTTAGCTATGACTGATTCGCACAATCTTAACTATATATATATAAAATATATAATCATATATATTATATATATATATATATATATATATAGTTAATTTTATCTAGTGGAGTAGGTATTTAATTTATATAGTAAATTATATTATAATATATATATATATATAGTAGGATTATAGATACTATGATAATATATATCATTATAGTAATTGGAAGGTATGATAATGTAGATACGTTTTATATACTGATATAGGGATAAGGTATGGGTAGTATATAGTATGATCTTAGGGGATTATATGATATTATAGTTATCATGTGTAATGGGGGGGCGGTAAGTATGGATATTATATTGCGCTATCATAGTGTGTACAATACTAGGTTGGGTTATAAAATTGATATTAGTATGAAAGACAGTAAATAGTGGTGAAAGAATAGATTTAGGCTATCATAGTATGATCTCCTAGTCTTACGTCCAATAAGGTATATGGTGCATTTAATATAAAAATATATATAATTGTGTTATATATGTATTGATATATAGTTAGTATTTAAAATATAATAATATATTATATTAAAATGAAAATACATATAATAAGTAGTAATATAAATAAGTTACAAATACCTACTTACTATAAATCCCGTATACAATAAAGAATGCTATATATAATCATACATAGTATAATAACAATATAGGCTAGAAGTTGCCAATAGTAAATATAAGCCAATTATAAATATAAAGTTATTAATACATATATTCAAGGGGAAGTATATATATATAGAGTATTAGATATATATAATATATTTTATTATTATATACTATATATAATTATATATTATTATACCATGTTTAATAAATAGTATACACTATATAACTATAGGTATATATATAATATATATATATTATTATAAAAAGTATATATAGCTATCATGTAGTGATCTATAAGGAAATTATGATAAAAAATAAAGCCAAGAATATGAAAGTATAAACCGACTAATGTTTCCTCTTTATATAGCTGAGTATGGTATATAACTATATATATATATAAATGATAGTTTATATTATTAGAAGTAGGGTATTAGTAGTAGATGTTGAGTTTAATTATATGATATGAGGAATATAGTATAGTTTGTAAATAATATATAGATAA
>JABUQX010011800.1:0-2500 GCA_015478945.1 Trachelipus rathkii | reverse complement strand
TATAATAAGAGACTATTAATCATAAGTCGTATATATATATATAGTTATATATGTCTATCTACTAGTTCGTATTATTTATATATAGGTATAGGATTATATTATATATATATTATATATATTATCACTTAACTTAAAAAAGAATTTATTTTAAAAATACTAATGCTTCCACCTTTCTAAGAAATAATTGAAATTTTACTTATCATTAGATTTTAAAATTTAAACTAAAATGTTAAAAATTTAACCTAAAATTTTGTCAGAGAAAAAACGTAAAGATTTATTGACATGAACCGCATTATATAATATATATATATATATATAATTATATAGTTATAATATATATATTATTAGATATAAAATATATATATATAGAGTGGTATAGGAATATATACTAGTAGTTATATACTAGTATGAGGATATATATGTAGTATTAATATAGTATGTAAGATATAATATATTAACCTGAAGCTAAACTGGTGCTTCCTCAAACATAATTTATATTGAAAGCCGTTGGTAAACCTGCGCTGAATTGGATTTAACATTCTGTATGAATTATTTGCGTAAACAACTCTAGAAACTTTTATTTTTAATTTCCAACTATAATATAAATAATATTTTAACAAAATCTAAAAAAGATATTGTTTTTTTTGTTTTTGTGCTACCAACCATTAGGCTTTTAAACTTGCAGAAAGCTTAAGCCCAATATTAGAGACGTCATAATACATAAATAAATCGCTCAAAAAATTGCAAAATTATTTTTATATTGTCATAAATACAATAAAAAAAACCTTTAAAAAAAAAAAACTAAATAAAAAATACATATCTATTCCTTTATTTTGAGTCACAATCGAAATCTATAAATATTAATTTATTGAATTATATATATATATATACTATATAATATAGGTACTATATATAGTATTAATATTATTAAATTAAATATATATATAATAGAATATATAATATAAATATATATATATATCATATATATATAGTATATATTATATAAGGTATATAATATATATAATAATATAGAATGGTCAGCATTTTTTTTAATGCCACCAGATATGTAGCTTAGAAACGGCCAGGTCCTAGCACGTTAAAACAATATTATATATTGGAATCAGCCGAAAATTCTAAGATGATTTAACTTTTTTTGTTTTTTTTTTTTTCAAGTAATTTTTTTTTTTTTAACTAAAGGAATTTCATAGGGTAAACCCGCCCAAAATGCAGAGTCGGGGTCTTCTCGGCCTCCCGGTGACGACGGGGGGGACTTCATCCCCCCCTCCGGGGCGCTATGAAACGTCCCCCCCCTCTTTTGTCCCCCCGCGGCTCGAGCCCCCTAAAATTTGTGAAATAATTTTTGTTTTATTTGGAAAATTTTTAAGTTTTTTTGTAGTGCGGCTCGAGCCCGATGGGGGACGAAGAGGGGGATGTTTCATACCCCGACGGGAGGGGAATGGGAAGAACCCCCGCACACACCAAAGACACAAAGGCGGGTCCGTGAGACCTGATCCTCCGGAGCGAGTACGAGATTGAGGGTCGCCCCCCCCGATCCACCGGGATGCCGAGATACCCTCACGACTCCTCCATCTTTCGCGGAATTTCACCCCTAGATGAGTATCTTCCATTTAGTTAAAAAAAAACAAATTACTCAAAAAAAAAAAAAAAAAAAAAAAAATTAAAGTCCTACATCACTTAGAATTTTCGGGCGGATCTCCCAAATAATGATATATTTAGTTCTTTATCTCTTACCGGCCAGTCTGTAGCTAACATTTACTGTAGAGCATTTAAAATAAACTGATGCCACTATTATATTATAATATAAATAGATATATATATATATATATATACTATATATATATATGAGTATATATATATATATATTTATATATAGAATATAGTATATAGAATATTATAATTTAAATATTTAATATATAGATACAAAATAGTTGCACTAAATTGTGCGGCTCTAATAGGTACGTATTTGTTATCTGATATAGCAAGATATAAAACTAAAAAATTAAAGTAATAATTTGACATTGGAAATAAATCAATTTGAAGCTCCACAAATAAAAAAAGTCGTGGAGGAACAGAAGTTTTTCTCTCTAATATTCTAATTTTCTAATTCTAATTTTTCTTTAAAAATTATTACCAACCCTTTCCAATACTAAAATTATTTTGAGGAGCATGTTAGATCTTAAATAACAAATACTATAATATATATAGATATATATATATATATAATATATATAATATAATATTGTTATCCTAGTATAATCCATACAAATATATCAATATATTACTATAGATATACTGTATTGTAACTTAGTATAGACGTTGTATATTTATATATATTATATAGTAATATATATTATATATATATTACATAGTGGATATACTTAGAATATATAGTATAGAGTAGCAGAACCGAGATAAAAATATGATTTATTATAAAATATATAAACTATATATTCATCCTAAAACTCCCTCGCATCCGTTG
>JABUQX010011799.1:0-11873 GCA_015478945.1 Trachelipus rathkii | reverse complement strand
TTCCGCAAGCGATCACAGTAGTTTTTCGTTGTGAATAATTTCATAGCTCGCGCACATTGTTAATCGCGTTAACTTCTCAGAAGGCAGGCCGCTTGAGCTACCGCAAACCGTTTTCCATTTTTCGAATTTTATTTCACGTTTTTTCTAAAAGATGCAAAATTAAATAAAAAATTTGAATTTATTGTTAATGAAAACGTTAGAAGAAGAATAATTATCGACATCTTATTCTCAAATCACAGTTAGTTATACTGAACAATCAAAATTTTCTTTTATTATTTTCACTAAGTATGCGCCGCCATGACAAGCAATCATAGATTCGCCTATATATATATAATATATAGATATATATATATATATATATATATATTATATATATATATATACTAATATATATATATATATATATATATATATATATATATTTAACTTTATGGTATGGTGTTATGCTACATCAAGTAACTTTTTCTTTCAAAAACTTATTTTATATTCAAATTTTCAAACTCTCACTAATTCCCATTCTTAAACTTTTTCCTTCAAAGAAAAATTTCTTCTTCTCAACTAATCCTAAGGTACTCTCTCTCTCTCTCTCTCTCTCTCTCTCTCTCTCTCTCTCTCTCTCTCTCTCTCTCCTCTCTCTCTTTCTCTCTCCCCTCTCTCTCTCTCTCTCTCTCTCTCTCTCTCTCTCATTATTTTTATTTTTTACAATTCGTTTAATATTATACCAATAATATTTATTTATTCATTATATTGGTGAAACCTAACTTTTCAAACGGTAAAATATTAAACTAGATAATAGATTATTATCTTGTTATAACATATCATCTTTAGCCCAATATTTGCATAGAATATATTATCAAATAACATTGTAAAGAAATGCGAAAGTCTGTAGAAAGTGAAGAACATATGGGTACATGCTGAGAGCATTTGTATAATCTTACATATCAAAGTTTGAAGGAATGATAAATTTGAAATCGGAAGAACTTTGACGAAAGTTTCAAAATGTTTCGATTTAAGACAAAGTTTAATAATAATAATAATAATTAATAATAATATTGAGAATAATAATAAAAATATTTGTCAAGTGAATATTTACTCAATATATTTTAGAATTTAAATGAATCTACTTTTTTAGCAAGGTTGTTTGGTTTAAATCATTTTGTTTTAACCAACTAAAAAAACTAGTTTTTTTTTTATTTTTATTTTACTTTTTGCAATAAAATGTAACATAAAACTGCTGTAAATTATCGCAGATAACTAATACATCCTAATAATATATTTACATTGTAAATAAATAGCAATATTAACCCACATTTAAATATATTTGTACAAAATCAAAAACTAATAATTTCTAATAATTTTTTCTTTGAATTAGAAAATTGCTATTAATATGTTAGGAGTAAATAAATATTTTAGGAATTGCTTTTAAAGTTATGTTTGAGAGGGATAAATACTTCCAATAAAATAATTTATCTTTCCCAAACATTTAAAATATTTTACAAATTAACCGTTCCTATTTATCATTTATATTTTTTTCATAATTTCAAAGTGCTGCATTTAACACGAACATTGTAGTTAAAATTTTCCCAATATATATATATATATATATATAGTATATATAATAATATATAATATATATATATATATATATATATATTATAATATATATATATATAATATATATAAATATATATATATTATTATATATAAACATATATATATATTATATATATATATATATATATATATATATATATATATATATATATATATATATATATATATATATATATATATAATATATATATATATATATATATATATATATATATATATATATATATATATATATATAGTGGATAATGGGCAGAGGCTTAACATATTTCACCGGATTTCGCAAAAATTGGAAAGCAGTTCCAAATTAAAGGCTGATATGCTCCGATTCGCGATGCTTGAAATTATGCAAATCAAAGAAAGTTGAAAAAAATAGATGAAGGTAATGTGTTCCAGACTTTATGTGTATAGTAAATTATATGTAGGATTGAAGATTGAGCATAGAAGTTAAGTTTGGTAAAAGAGTTGGAGAGAGAAAAGATTAGACTGTGTGAAAGACGATAGCACGAGCTCTTCTCAAAGAAGAAGATATATGACATTAAATTTCAGAAGATCATTGTCCATTGTAATAGTAATATTATAAAGAGAGTGATTCAACAGTTAGACGGCAAGAAAATTGGAGAGATTTAATAAGAGTAGAAGAGTTGACAAGTCGGAAAATTCTAGACTACACCTTATCAAGGAGAGCAAATGTGTGGAATCACCCATATACGTGATGCATTCTTCATACAAAGGCGGGCAACGCCCCAAAAAAGAGCTAGCAACTAGGGTATTGAGAAGTTCCGAAGGTTTCTCAGAACAATCAACTTCTTAGAAGCTTGCTAGAACGGAGATTATGGAATCCTTCTGAGAAAGATCACGAGAAAATAAATTTCAAAGAATATTAAAAACAGGAGGTTATAGTTGCGTGTTTTCAAAGATATTATTGTTGTGTATGAGATTATATCAAGTATGCAGACGAAGGCATTCAAAAGAACCATATTTAGGGTGCTTCTAGGCAGTTTCTTTGTTTCTCCTGATCTCGACAAATAATTTTTTATTACTTCCTCTTTATGTGACTTTTTGTTGTTGGGTGATAAATTACTAATGATTCTTTTGTTCGTCGGGAATTTGGAATCAGTTTGAAGAGTCTTAATTAACCCCCCCCCCTATCCTGATTTGGAAACAAGAAGTTGTTCTTGGATTAAAGGTTTTTAAACATTGGGGAACAATTTCTCGTTTTTTTTTAATCTCCATGAATGATATTTGAATATTAATAATTATTTTCCCTTGGCATTTTTTAGATGATATTTTTTGCTGGTGGTTGAAATCTTCTTTCATGTACTCATACTGGATGGGCAATAAAATGTGAAGTATATTTTTTTGTTTGGAAAGTTAATGTCTTATATTAAGAGTAATTAAAGTATTGGAATTATAAATTATTTTTATTATTTCCTTCCATTTATGAAAATATGATGTATACAACAAGCGTCCTCTCTCTCTCTCTCTCTCTCTCTCTCTCTCTCTCTCTCTCTCTCTCTCTCTCTCTCTCTCTCTCTCTCTCTCTCTCTCTCTCTCTCTCATTTGTAAATGATTTATTTAACAATTTTGAATTAAATATGGTTTCCCCCGTTATGACAACAATATCTCATTGGAAAGCAACTATTGGTGAGAATTTATTCTCTCTCTCTCTCCTCTCTCTCTCTCTCTCTCTCTCTCTCTCTCCTCCCTCTCTCTCCCTCCCTCTCTCTCTCTCTCTCTCTCTCTCTCTCTCTCTCCTCTCTCTCTCTCTCTCTCTCTCTCTCTCTCTCTCTCTTCTCTCTCTCTCTCTTTCTCTCTCTCTCTCTCTCTCTTTCTCTCTCTCTCTCTCCTCTCTCTCTCTCTCTCTCTCTCTCTCTCTCTCTCTCAGTGTGTTATCGCACATTAGAACAATATGAAAAACTTGGAAAGAAGAAATCTTTTTATAATAATACAGTAATATTGTATCATATATTTTTTTTATTTTATATTCATATAGTTTTAAGATTATTTGTATTGAAAAAATAAAGTTATTTCGTAATGGCAGCAAATTTTTCTTGTGCTTTTGCTAGGTATGTTTTTAATTTATCCTTTTTGAGTTTGCTTTAATAAAAGTTTTGCTTTATCAGGTAATTATTAACTTTTAAGAATATTTAAATTGATTTGAGAGGGTTTTTGTTGATTGTAGAGTCGAGCTGACTAGTATAAATGGTTCTGAAGCGATGTTGTAAGACCAACAGCTCTGTAACGTTTTTAAATCTTAATTTTCCTTCTCTTTTTTTTAAAGAATGTTCTATTACAAATAGGTATAGTAAAAGTGGTCTTACTTTTACTTTCTATTTACTTTATATTCAGTGTTTACAGATACTAGAGTTTAGTACTAGACATTCTTAATAGTTCCAGCAAAGGGACAAACCGTTACTAAATCTGTATTTTTTTTATGTTTTTTTTTTGAAGGTTGAAATTACTTTACGGTAGGTGCTGTGGTTATAAATGGTAGCGAAGGGAATAGTGGCTCTTGTTTACTTTTCCAACTGTGCAGATAAAGTTAGTCTGTTTGTGATATGTGAAATCATATGCTTTATTTGTGCCTCCTCTTTCAATTTTCGAGAAATATGACGCTTGCGCTCAAACTTTCCAATATGTTTCCATTATTTTCAGATGTAATTAAAATAAGTTGAGGAATCAATACTGACATTAATATCATTATTCATTAATAAACAATGAGGATGCTGCTAAGTTTATTAACCTAAATGGGTGAGTTTAATTGTTAGCTGATTAAGATGTTCCCTTGTTATTTATTTATTTATTTATTTATTTATTTATTTATTATTATTATTATTATTATTATTATTATTATTATTATTATTATTATTATTATTATTATTATTATTATTATTATTATTATTATTATTATTATTATTATTATTATTATTATTATTATTATTATTACACTGGTCGACTTGGTATTCCGACATGAGGTTTTGGAACTGATTATGTGTAATTTTGTGGTGCTAATTCCAAAAGTTTTATATGTTTGTGCGTATCACATCACATTCATGAGATATGATAAACGTCATATATGTTGAAATTTTTCAAATTTGTTACGAATTTGAAAGTGGTTTGAAAATCACCGAAGTGATGTTTTGGAATATGTAAGAATCAAATCACATTGATATTTAACCTTTATTGAATTATAGCCGTTTAATTTTTTTTATAAATCGCAAAACAAAACTGTAAAATATTGACTAATCCGAACAATTCAGGTTAATTGTTTCCCATAAAAAATACAAAATGCCCATAACATTTAATGCAATGCTTTAAGAGGTAAATGATTTCCGCAAAGAAAATTATTTGTGTGCAGCATCAGGAACACCCCTCATTAGGCTGCAGCAGTATTCAGTCATTATATTAACGTCCTACTGGCCTTGAAACCGTTCTTCCATTACTCTGATGTCTTGATGAAAATGCTCACATTGCTCTTCACTGAGATCGCCCAGATTTTCTGGAAACTTTTCCAGGTGGTTGTGCAAGTAATGCAATTTAAAGCTCATGTTGCATCCCATTAACTGAAAACTGGGCAAGAGGTCTTTTACTCTGTTCAAATAGTTGTGCAACTTCCTGTTTCCTACAAAGTTTTTCACAACATTGTCAAATGCTTTCCAGACTTGCTTCAATAGGAAACACTGATATAGCAAATTGTGAACCATTTAGTAACGTTCTGATTTGTGGTTCATCGAATATTCCATATTCCTTTTTAATGGATACTGAGTAGCCTATAGGAATTGATCCAAATTTGTTCCCTTTATGTAGTAAAACGCATTTTCAAACTTTTTTTTTAGAACTGTCAATAAATAGTCTCCATTCATCAGATACATATCTTGTTAATCTCATTTCCAGAAGAAGTCCAACAACATCGTTACAATTAATAAATGTTTTATCTGACGTGAAGAACTTATGCAGCTTTTCTTCTCTGTTGCAATAAAACGAAACACTAGTACCATTATATAGAATACATTTTTCTTTGAGCCTTGAAGCCAACAACTCGGAAGATTGTTTAGGCAAGCACAAGTCTCGAATTAAATCGTTCAATTCTCATTGATTAAACAATGAGGGGTGGCCTAAGGATGATTCAGATGAATGTAATTCAGCTGCTCATTGTTCATCTGTACCTGAGGAAATATACGAGGATGATAATGACGTTCTATCATCAATATCTGTGAATTCAGTAAATATTGGTATTGGTATGTTATCTGAATGAAGGAAATATCTAATGTCGGAATCAAGATTTCAATATTTTATAAACTGTTTGATTTTACTTTTGAATCCCTTGATATTAACAAAGTAGAAATACCAATCATTTGTTTGATATTGTGCCTCCATCCAAACCGTAGGAACACCAAACTTCAGCTTGGCATTCTTCCTTTGTGACCAAGCTCTCAATGTCTCTACACATGTTTTACAAACCTTAATTAAGCTGAGCTCAACCTTTGTCTTGGGTCCCTAAAGGCACCTTGAAATAATCAAGGTATGCTTGTCTTAGAAAAGTTGTGATACTACGCCTCTGTGGGGTTAAAGGATATAGCAAAATATATAAAGATCTTTGTTGCATTTTCTTCTTTCTGTAGGTAAGGGTGTGCACATTTTTCAGATGTAAGTTGAAACCAAACCACAAACTACTATTGTTTCTGAAATGAAGAAAAACGAACATTAATCGAGACAAATTACGATATTTGGAATTTCTAAAACTAATCATGACTTTCAAATTACTAACACGAAATAGACGTAATGTAAAATATAAATTGGACCAATGTGAAGTTATATATATATATATATATATATATATATATATATATATATATATATATATATATATATATATATATTATATATATATATATATATATATATATATATATATATATATATATATATATATATATATATATATAAATAAGATGTTGGGATATATTGGAAGGTGTTGCAGTGTTAGGCTTTAGAAATTATGAATAAAGTATGTATGACGATAGTGAAGCGTGTGTAGAATAATTAGAGTAAAAGTGGTGATTAATATTAATAGCGAGTGAGGAAGGGATGTGTTGTTATGTCTCCTTAGCTATTCAATTTGTATATGGATATTCAGCTATGAAAGAATTAGAGTGGGGGTGGCATCGGCATGGGAAAGATGTTAGAACGATGGAGAATGGGAGAGAGTGGAGGTGCCCTACCAATTATATTCACGTGTGATTTGGTTATCTGACTTCGACTGAAGAGAGTTTAAGAGGATTGTTAGAGGATTTGGCAGGGTATGTAAAATGAGGGTTTAAGTAAACGTAGATAGAGTAAGGCTATGGTTGGGGTGAGGACAGTCTTCGGTGTGCTGTTATGTTGGATGGTGGCACAGCAGACTCAGTTTCAGAGTTTAAACTCATTTAGAATACTTTAATGTTTGGATGAAAGAAATGGATGATGAAAGAATTGTAGTAGGAAAGTTGGCAGAATAATGCATGAAGGTTGCTAGTGCTATTAAATCGTTGGTGGATGTAAAGGACTAAGTCTTGGGAGTGCGCTAGGGGCTTACATTTTGGTATGGTGTAACTGTGTTAATGTATAGCAGTGAAACTACAGTCTGGAATAAGAGATATAAATATAGATCTAAAGTACAATGTGTGTTCAGATGGACAATCTTAGGGCGTGTTAGGTGGCAGTGATAGCGAACAGACACGTGAGTTGTAATTGTGAAAGAAAGAGTGAATAAGCGAAATGCATTGAAGTGCTGGTTTAATCACTTAGGGGAAAGGATGGATGATAGTCGGTTGGTTAATCAGATATATATTATGGTAGAATGTGCTGGGAATCAGATCAGCTGGGAGACTGAAAAGTAGATTGATCCAGTAAATGAATGCCTGGAGGAAGTATTGTGAGTTTGGCGAGTAGAAGAAAGGTTCACTAGCATAGCAGTGAATGGCGGGGTTTGTGAGGCGGTATGGTGGCAGAAATGGGCCAAGATTATGAATCCTATATTGACGAGGGTACTATGTTTGAGTCAAATACTCTTCAGTGACAACGGAGGGAGGATACATACATACATACATGGGGATACATGGAACATAAAGGCTGCATGAGTCTGTGCCCACTGCACCACCCTTCAGAACCCCGAAAGTGCTCATGCATCTCTGCGGGAGGTGATCTCTCATGTAGTGGGACTCGTCCTTAAAAATTGTTCGGTTTTGTATGGTAAGGTTGAGATTGTTATGTTGATGGGTGAGCCTATTTGCGAAAGCTCTGTATAAACATTAAAGTAATCCTAATGATAAGCTTACCGGGTAAGCCTAACCGGACATCTGCGTCATGTAACCTCAAACTTTGGTAAGTATGATTGTTAGGTTCTTTGAAAGGGAGCGGTTACGTTTTGTGATGCAATAGTAGTTACTTTATGATAATCAGTGTACTATGAACAAAAAGTTTATTCATTTTTAGTAATATTTTATTTTTTTAAGTTTGGGAGTGATATGTTAGCTTTTTGGATGTTTAAATTATGCTAGCGTTTATCCATCGTTCAATATGTTAGTTAGGTTATGATATGACAAATTTGCTATGGTAATATTAAATTAACATTAATGCTATGACATGAATGTTATATAGAAAAGAGCGGAGATAGGCTAAGTTTATATGGACAATGTTAGTTACCCACCGTTGATAAGCGAAAGAACTTTGTTAATGAAAATCTATTGTGTTCTTAGTTTAGGTGATATTATGTTAACCTTTACTGATGTTATAGCAGTTTAATAATGAATTTAAGTATGTTATGTAACCTGGTTAAATTAGCACTTATTAGTTGACAATTAAATCAGTTCAGTTCGATTGCGATATAAAATTTTGAAACTAAAATAAATATTACTACAAAGTAAAATGTGTATTATGTTGAAAAGTAAAGGGTCAGATTGAGTTTGAATATAATGATATCTACTTACCGTTGATAAGTAGGGAGCTTTGTTAATGTTGGCTGTTAATGAAACATAGGTAAAGTGTGTTCGAGGTTTGTTGTTTACATTATGTTTATGGATTTGATTCTGCAATTCGCTTTATTGGTTAAGTTATTAACTTTGTTAATGATAGCTGTTATTCTAAGGCTGAGGCACGTGTTAAGTATGTTATGTAGTTTTAGCTTTGCTGAGGATCAAAAAACTTTTGTTGTTTACCATTCTTTGGTTATGATGGATTGGTGAATTGCCAAACCAAATTTTGGTTAAATATTGCTATGTTAATGTAAAATTAACATTAATATTTTAGAAATATGTTGAAAAAGCTGTGACTAGGTTACATTTCCTAGGTAATGTTTAGCTACTTACCGATATTAATCAGTGTACATTGTTAATGTTAGCAGATTATTCTTACGTAAGGTATGGTAGGTTTGTTGTTTTACATTATATTCTTAGTTCAGGTTATGATATGTTAGCTTTATTGATGTGAAAACTTTGTTATGTTAGCATTTATTCGTTGGGAAGTATGATAGTTAGGTAGGGTTATAATAAATTTTTTGATAAATATTACTATGTTAATGTGAAATTACCACTGATATATTAGAATATGGCAGAAAAAGGCTGTGAAGGAATAGTTTGCATTTTCGTAGGTAATGTTATTAGTTACTTACTGCTGGATGATAGTAATTGCATTGTTAATATTATATTGAACTAAATGCGTAGGTATGTTAGGTTTATTATACCTTATGTTCTTAGTTCAGGTTATGATATGTTAGCTTTATTGATGTGAAAACTTTGTTATGTCAGCATTTATTCGTTGGGCCGTATGATAGTTAGGTAAGGTTATGATAAATTTTTGTTAAATATTACTATGTTAATGTAAAATAACCATTCATATGTTAGAGATATGCTTGAAAAAGTGTGAAAAGGTTGAGTTTTGTATGCAATGTTAGTTACTTACTGTTGTTAAGTAATGGAACTTTGTAATGTTAGCAGTTTATTCATGCATGTGGGTATTTGGGATTTTGTTGTTGTCACATTATATTCTTAGTTAGGTTATGCTATGTTAGCTGTTTGTCTATGTTAATTATTACCCATTGTTAATATAAAATTAACATTAGTATAAATCAAAATGTCTTGGTATGAATATGTTGCATTTTTATGTAACTATTACATTACTTTACCCATTGTTAGAAAGTATGGAACTGTTTCATGTTTGTTGAATCAGGACTTATAGTACATATTAGCTTTATTGAGTGTAACAACTTTGTTAACATATATCCAGTTGGCTGCATGGAAACAGACAGGTTGATTGAGATAGGTTTGAAAGGTTTTGTTAAATAAATGCACGTACAATTTTACAGAACTTATTTTGTTATGAACATATTTTCTTTTACAACAATTCAAATTTTTATCACTTTTCAAGGGGTGTTAGTTATACAGATTTACTGCTTTTGAAGGTGTGTAAAACGCATAAATTTTTAACATTAAATATGTAAAAAGTAAATTTTTTTTAGTAAAAACTGAAAAGCTATTAACAAATAAGTTCAAGAAAATCAATAAAAGTTTTTAAAAATATATATTTTGCAAATAAGCTAAAAATAAATAAAGCTTGAAAATAAATTTAAATAAGTTATTTTTAAAATAAATAAAAAAAAGTTTTAATCAAATAATTTTTTTTTAAACCTAAGGAATTTATTTTATTTGAGGATTGCAAAAAAATGAATTTGTAAATAAATGTCAGTCTTCAACTTTTGAAAACAGGGTTATCTTTGTAAATTTTAATACAAATGACACATTCCTGTATGATAGTAGAATCAGTCTGCATTTCCATTTATTGAGATAGCATTAGGTGAATACAATACATTATCAAAGGCTGGTGAGAATGTTATAATTATAAGCTCTTTATGATGATGAAATTTATATATATTGTGGCACATATGGAGTTCGCCTTAAACATATACAGTGATACCAGGGGCTAAACGAATATTTACTAACTCAGCACCGCACCAGATCCAGCACCGGGGAGGACATGGCTTTGGCTCATTGCAGGAAACCAGAGGGTTCTCCTTCTTATCCTTCCTCCTTTTCTCCTTCTTCCTCTTCTTTGGCACTTGTGAGAATCGGGACCACCTCTGGGGGAGTCCCCAAACATCTATTAGGGACATGAAACTATCTTATTCAAAATCTACGATCTTATAAACATATACGTATTAGTCGATAGGTTGAGAGCTTTGTTAATGTTAGCAGTTTGTTCGTGCTTAAAAGTGTGTTGAATTTGTCGTTATACATTACATTCTTCAGATTAGTTATCATATATTGTCAGCTTTAGTAAGGAGTAGCTTTTATTACATTGTATACATTCAGTGAATTAAGCCTCTATAAGAAGCATTTTGCCTCATTAGAAGGCTGCTTCAGAAGCAATATAGAATGTGACTGGATCAATATAGATCATGGATGGGCAGGAGGGTGATGGAAGTGGTTGAATTTTACTTGAGGTGTCACTTTTTAATTTTTCAAGTTACCAATATCAAAAAGAAACATAAATTTGGCCAAAAATATATATTTTTAAACAAATTAATAAAAATAATAAAGTTTTGTGTTGCTTAATAACCTTTTCAAAAATCAGAAGGATGTGGGAGATGGAGGAGGTGGTGCCAGTGGGTTTGATTTACTGATTTACTGCTGGTGTCAAGCTTTATTTTAATTTAAACATAAAGAATAATTTTTATTAAAAAACAAAATGTTTTGGCTTAAATAAATTCAAGTTTTATGTTATGTTATACAAATAAGACTTGAATCAATAAAATCAAGCCGGGTTAGATATCGCCGTTAAATAAATGACCTGAAGCAGAAAATCAATAGATCATAAAGTGGTGGGATGGGGGGTGGTGAGTGCATTTTGATTTACTGATTTTACTGCTTTGGGGGTGTGTAAAGACGCAAATTTTTACATTATAAACATGAAAAAGAATAAGAATAAACTTTAGTAAAAGCAAAATGTTTTGAACAAATAAAACAAAAATAAAATTACATGTCCATATATTTAGCTTCCTCGTCTGTGTGTGTGTTCTCCAAATTTCATCAGCTTCTACGACCATTTCCAAGGGTTTGAGGCTCAGCCCCATCACATATTGGCCGTTACCTCGGCTGCGATGAGGTTCCCTTATAAGAAAGGTGAATGCCAAATTTATCCTTCACCAATTTCCAGGTTTTGAACCTTCAGCCCCAGAGTCCCAGACACCTTACCAACTTGAGACCTTCATGCTACGTTTGAGATCT